>JAHBMJ010001954.1:0-23907 GCA_018398765.1 Chromera velia | reverse complement strand
AAAAAAAATGAGGTCTCCAAATAAAAAATGTGAATTTTTCACAACAGGTTCAAAAATGTTGCTTAAGCCACCCTAGTTGTACGAAGCTTTTTTTACTTTCATTCAATGCCATATGGTGGGAGATTTACTACAAAAAAAATCAGCTTCTGGTGTGGCCTATTTCTTAAGCTATGATAAATCTAGTATTTGAAAGAATTACTGGACAACCGGTAGTAACCGTCCTACTTTCGTTACTCCTAACCGTACTGTGTAGTATAGAGGTGCACCTGGGGCTCGGCCGTCATTCAAAGTCCAAAGACTGTCAGTGAAACAAACAGCTAGAAGAGAGGGACTTCAAGCAATTGGATACACGTCTATCATAGCAGGCAGAAGTTAATTTTCCGCCCATCACGGTTGATTTAGCCGTGGTCCCCGCATATGCACGAGTCCGAACTTAGGGACTCACTCAGGACATGCCAGTGCCACTGCATGTAGATTCGGGCTCCGCGATGGAACGTCAACACAGCGGCACACAACAATTTAACCTCTGAAAGTTTCTAGAGCTGAATCTTCGCCTTCCTTTCCTAGTTTTCCCCCGTCTAATCCCGGCCCCACCCATTGCAGACAAGCAGACACAGAGACAGACGGACAGACAAACAGACACATACGGAGGCCACGTCTCCTCCCCCCCTCCCGTGTGACCCAACCCAAACCGGAGCTCGACTGACCACTGCATGGAGGTCTGCAGGCCCTCCCTCCCTCCCTTCCTCCAATGGCATCCAATTCCTTCCTTCCTTCCATCGCCACTCGGAGAAGCGCTCTCACGTCCCTCGCACCCGCTGTCACTGCCTTTGATCTTGGCAGAGCGAGCCGGCTGCGCTTGGATTTGCAATTTTACACACAAGAAAAGCAAAAGAAAGAGGAGAGAAAATGGGAGACACGGGGGGGCAGCGTGCTTGGCAACGAAAGAAGCGGATATGGTTGACTTGTCTTCGTCCCGCTGCAGCGACATGCAGTGTGAGTGACACGAAGAAGGCAACAGGGCAATGCATTCGCGAAAAAGTAGGAGTGACACGAAGGAAGGCAACAATCAAGGCCATCAAAAGGATATCCATCGAATGAGTCGATTGGCACGATACTCTACGAGAAGGAGAAAAATCAAAGGGAGGAGAATTAAGAGGATTCGCTCGGTAGACCCGAATACAGAATGCAGAAATCTGAGTTGACGATCATTTCACTCCATCAATAGCAAATTGAATGGATCAGCAGAGAGAAATATATGCGCTATGCCTGATTGCATCTCACTCTCATCCATCCACCCCCCCTTATCATACCTGAGGAGGATGGGGGGAATGTGGGCATCACTGACGACTCCCTCAGGGCTTTGACCGGGAGGGTCGCGAAGAACGTGAGCGTCTCTGCACCGTCTCTGCCCCCCCTCAAAGTCCTCAGGCAGTTCTCAGCCTCGCCCTCTTCCACAATCTGCGTACAGGCGATCAAATGGATGAGTAATATATGCGTTCCCGTGGGTGTGACACAAAGTCATGAGTGCAGAAAACACTTATGAATTCTTTGCGCAGGTTTTTGAGCATGAGGATTTGGACGAAATAAAGTTGCATCGCATTCGTTTCACTGTGATCGATGAAAAGCGAAAAAAAGGAAAGAGACCATTCATGCCGCCACTGAAAACAAAAGAGGACAGGCAGGAACCAGAGAGGCAAAAGCCATGCAAGCAATCGTGAGAAGGTCATCATTATCTTCTTCTTAATTCTCCTTCTTCTCATGAAGAATATCTGAGGGACGCACAAACAGACTGACAGGAGGGGGAAGAGACCGGAGGTTCCTGTTGAGAGACGGAGTCGTCCAGAGGGGACGTTCCTCCCTTCCCGCTTTGTTTGCTCTTTCTTCTCCTCTCCTCTCTCCCTCTTTCTCTGTCGCATGCAGTCACTCCAAGAAACGCCTTGAGCAATTTTGCACATCGGGGACTGCAGGTGCACTGTCTCTGCTACCTCGAGAAGAACCGACACAACCTCACGCCCTGAGGACACAGACAGATGTCCCGACTTTGTGGTGCCGCAAAGCGAAAATGAGGCAGCAGAAGAATGCATACGGGAGACGGAAGAGACAACAACAGGAAGATGGTCACAAGAGAGATGGCACCCATGAGGGTCCCCTCCAGACGCGCACTCACTCACAGTGTTTCTCTTCTTTTCGTTGTTTCTCTCTTTCTCCTTCTTTTCCTCGGACTCGACAGAGGAGGAAAGGACGATGTTCATCTATAGTCCTGCCCTCTCCTGTAGGCATCGGAGGCAGGAAAAAGCACAGCGACTTCTTTCGGTGTTGAACTTATCATCGTTGGTGCCGTCTCTCTTCGTGTTCAAGTTCAAATTGGTGCCGAAACCCCGACGTCTCCTTCAGCTTTTCCACTGAGGTCCGCTCGTTCTCTTCCCTTCTTGATGCTGACCCTGTCACACTCTGTCTGACCCTTCGTGCCGTCTCCGCCTTGAAGCAGAGAAGGAGACGGGAGAACGACCGGACAGGGCGCTGGAAGAAGAGACGGCGTTGGTCATCCAGGGATAGGTCTCGGAGAGTGGTGATGATATCGGAGGGGTCCAGGGCGGCATCAGTAGGAGCCTCGAGGGTTTCCTTCAAGTTCTGTGGGGGGTATTGGGGGGGGGGCTCGTTGCTAGAGGTCGGTGAAGGCGAGGAGAGCGGAGAGGTCGAGGGATCGAATACTGGGTGTGGATGCTCCTTTGCCGTCCTTCTCGGCATCAGCGTTTCCGCACCTGTGAATGTGACTGCAGGGGCAATTTCAGCAGGTCACCGTCTGTCTGGAGACTCGCCACCACGGACTTGAGAGGGGTAGCGAAGATGCGGGGGTCAGGGGCTCGAAATTCAATCTGCACACAGAGGACGGAGGGGAAGGGAAGGGAAGGGAAGAGGAGAGGGAAGGGGAGATCGATTCAGTAGAGCACAAAGGGAGAACAGTGTCTTGCATGTAGAAGAAATGAGCCTCTTCATATTACCGCAAAACCCCCGCGGAGCCGAACTACTATCTGCAACTTTTGCTCCCGTGTTCTTCAATCCATCCATCTATCTGTCTTTGTTGTGTTGCAAGGGCACGACGGGCCCCCGTCTCCCTCCATGCACCCAAAAGACTTCTGCACGTGCATGCACTCTCGTACCTGACAGAAAGAAAAATGGGCCTGCCTGCTTACCTCTGAAGCCACCGTAGCGGTGCCGAAGAAGGTCTTGTGTACTGCAGTCTTGTTGAGCTGGGAGTGGGGAAGGCTGTGAGGATTTCTGTCAGAGGAGTCCCCCATGCAAACGGAAGGTCTTGTCGTCTCCCCCTGGCGGACCGGACTCCTGCCGTTTCTTGCAGCACGCCAGCATTAATTCTCGCAAGCTGCAAAGGGAGGAGCACGAGGCAAGAGGATTGTGGAGAAAGTAGGAGAGCGGGAGCGTGAGCATGAAAAGAGAAAGAGGCGGGAGTAGAAATATTGACTGAAACAACAGGGGGAGGAATGAGGGTATGAAGAAGGGTCACTGCGGAGAAGTCCTGTCCTTTTTCGATAGAGACAGATACCAGGAGTCCACAATCATCAGAGAAAGTCATGCAGTGGCAAGCGGCCGAAGGTGCTGACTGCATGACAAGTTTTGGGATTCAAGCTTCGCTGGGTTGCAAGAGCAACATGCAGTGTTACTTTTGATCCTTCACCGCCCGCGTGGTTTTGAGATAGCAAAAGCAGACAAATCAAGGATTTCATTCGACGTGTAAGCAAGGACAAAAGGACCTGAAGAGCTCTGAGGGTGTCCTCTGTGTCAGATTCAGTCAGAATAAAATTTAAGCCTTTGCAAGGAGCTGCTGTGCTCAGGATCGCAGCAGCTGCCCCATGCTGCCCCTCTGAAATTTGCCTTCCCCGAGCATTTTTAGCCACTTTTCCCGTCTGCATGCAGCGCGGATCGATCCGAGTCAGTGCCCCCCGGGCGGAGAGCTCCGTGCAAACACGCGCTCCAAGCCATGCACGCTTCGCCCTCCGCGCGGGGCCATGCATTCGGTCTTCATGCAGATACGCTTTCCGGCCCATGCAGTTCTATTAATATACCAGATTCACCCATACTTTGCCCACTTTCACACTGCCTTCCAGGGCCGCCCGTGCATGCATTTGTCTGCCGTCTCTTTTCTGGCTGGAGAGATCGTGCAAAGTCGAGGCAGGGGGAGATCTTGGGTCACAGCTCAAGTGACCAAATGGGGGTCTCCAAAGTTGCTGATTACATCTTTGAGGTCGGGGGGATCTATAGAACAGCCTTTTCTATCAAATTTTTATTGGAGTGATAAGAACTAAAAGATTTGCCCATCCGTCTCCCTGCATGCCCCTCTGTCCATATGTGTTGCTTTCTTCTTTTTGCAGGGCACCCACCAGACCGTCCACCCAGGAGGCTAACGACTCTTTTCTCTCTCTAGGTTAGATTGAGAAATCCTGAGCTGTGACTGAGGCAGTGCACACTTCTTGTAGGCTGCAATGCATGAGTGCCCCCTCACTTTTGGGCAGGCTCTTTACATGGATTTATCTGGAGTTTTTTCAAACTTGGTATGTTTAAGTGGAGGACCCGAAACCCAGGTGGGCAAAGTATGGTAAAATATACGGTGTACTCGTTTGTTTCTCTTCCTTGGCTGAATTTACTAGCGGCAGGGGCCTGTCACTCAGTGTATATATTGGTGCATGTATGCCCTCTGCAGGTATACTCCCTCGGCATCTCTCCTCTTCTCTGTGGTGAGAGAGGAAGGCAGGTCAGCAAAGCGCTAGACGTGCCCCCCCCTCTATATCTTTCATTCTACTCTGTGTGGCTGTGCCATGCTTTCCTGGCCAGAGATGGCGTTTTTTGTTTTTTGTATACTATGAGACCCTTTCCTGTTCATATGCCATCCCTGCCTCCTGCCTCCTTCTATGACCTCCCATATGAATTTTTCTTCAGATACCAGATTTACGTATACTTTGCCCACTTTCATACTGCCTTCCGGGGCCGCCCGTGCATGCATTTGTCTGCCGTCTCTTTTCTGGCTGGAGAGATCGTGCAAAGTCGAGGCAGGGGGAGATCTTGGGTCACAGCTCAAGTAACCAAATGGGGGTCTCCAAAGTTGTTGATTACATCTTTGAGGTCGGGGGGGTCCATAGAACAGCTTTTTCTATCAAATTTTTATTGGAGTGATAAGAACTAAAAGATTTGCCCATCCGTCTCCCTGCATGCCCCTCTGTCCATATGTGTTGCTTTCTTCTTTTTGCAGGGCACCCACCAGACCGTCCACCCAGGAGGCTAACGACTCTTTTCTCTCTCTAGGTTAGATTGAGTAATCCTAAGCTATGACTGAGGCAGTGCACGCTTCTTGTAGGCTGCAATGCATGAGTGCCCCCTCACTTTTGGGCAGGCTCTTTACATGGATTTATCTGGAGTTTTTTCAAACTTGGTATGTTTAAGTGGAGGACCCGAAACCCCGGTGGGCAAAGTATGGTGAAATATACGGTAAATATTAATAAAGATGTTCCAACTTCCGAGGCACTCGTGACAAGTGTCTTAGAGTACATATTAATAGAGAAATTCAGAAACAAAGAGTTGACACGGACTGAAAACTTAAAGCCCCGAGAAGCCTCCATGGATTCTCCCTCTTTGAAACGCAGCCATTCTATATTTTCTTTGAGGGTCTAGTGCCGTTGCAGCTTCGGTCAGACGTGCACGGTGCAGAAGGAAGGATCATGGATAGGCAGGCCTCCCGTGTGGGAGCCCGGGTCTCGAGTGAAAAGAAAGAGCACGAACATGGGTTTAAAAAATGGATGAAGGAGGCAGGGCAGGAAATGTTCTACTACCACACCAATAAAGAGGTAGGTTGGTCGGGCTCACTCGTCTCCCTGGGTGACGGGCTGGGCCGTCTCTGCTGGATTTATGGGTCCCTCTGATTGTTTCGCCGCATCTGCCGACACCGATCTGCCTGCCTGAATGGGGAAAGACTATATTGAGGGGATGGAAGAAAAACCACAGGAAAGAATGTAAAGAGAAGGGGACAGGACACAAGACAAGAGAAGGGACAGAAACTAGAAGACAGAAATAAGTGTGGCAGTCTCCTCGAAAAAGAGATGGAAGCGTTGGTTTTGAGAGGACGGAAGGCCGGGTGCGTGACTGTGTCTGTATTGATGCATGTGTGCGTTCAGGTTCGGGTTCGGAACTGGCCTCTCGGTTGTGTGAAATTTGTTTTGATGACTGGGTTGATCATCGGCTATATCTGTGGATTCCAGGTGCGTGGGTGCATGGTGTGTGTGTGTGTGTGTGTGTGTGTAGGTCTCTCATCGTTTTTTTTTTGTCAAGTCTCTTACCTTACCTTGTATTTGTAGATCTCTCTCTCTCTCTCTCTCTCTCTCTGTATGCCTGCCAGAGAAGCAGAGAGAGAGAGACACACGCACAGACACACACAAAGAGAGAGAGAGAGGGAGGGAGAGAGAGAGAGAGAGAGAGAAAGGAAGGAAGAAAGAAAGAAAGAAAGAAAGAAAGAGAGAGACAGAAACAAAGACAGACAGACAGACAGACACACACACACACACACACACAAAGAGAGAGAGAGAGAGAGAGAGGGAGGGAGGGAGAGAGAGAGAGAAAGGAAGGAAGAAAGAAAGAAAGAAAGAAAGAAAGAAAGAAAGGAAGGAAGGAAGGAAGGAGGCAAGAAAGGGAGAAAGGAAGGAAGGAAGAAAGAAAGAAAGAGAAAAGGGAAAAAAAGAGACAGAAAAACACACACACACACACACACACACAGAGAGAGAGAGCGTTTCCCTCTGTGGGTCTGTCTAAAAACAAACGTACAGTGTTTCTGTCCTTTTCTGTATATGTGCAGCTTTTATGGAACAACAGTCACTACGAGAGATCTGACGTCAGAGGCGTTGTCCGGATGCAACTCCAGAGGCCCACCATGAACAGATGCAGCCCTTCGAACAGCACTTGCCAGTCGAACTTCACGTCTCTGGAGTCCCTTCCCTACTGCGATCAGTACACAGGACCCAAAACGCTCAACAAACACAGGGGAGAAATCTTCAGGAGCAAGTGCAAGTTAGGGGGGGNCTTGCAGAAAGAGGAGAAGAGGAGGGAAGTGGAGGGACGTGGACCCCCCATGATTGAGACGAAGAAAAAGAAGTCTCCGTCTCCCTGTTCCCGCAGGACATCAGAAAGAACTTCGAGAACGAACACAAGGATGAACATGTGTGTGCATTCCCTCTCTCTCTCTCACACACACACACACTCTCTCTCTCTCTCACACTCTCTCTCTTCATGCATGCATGCATATGTCTATTTGTATGTGCATGTGTCTGTGCAGATACAGCGACGAGAACGACATGATCCCCGATGATGTGTCGGGAATGGTTCTCTTTCTCTTCATGCATGCATATGCCTATTTGTATGTGCATGTGTCTGTGCAGATACAGCGACGAGAACGACATGATCCCCGATGATGTGTCGGGAATGGGCACGTTCTTCATTCCCACGCGGGTTCGTTGGTTGGTGTGGGGGGGTTGGAGGGACAAACAGAATGGCCGTCTGGTGCGTGGATCGGTGTACGTTTGATTGAAGGACCCATTCATTCACTGTTTGCCTTCCTTCCCTGTCTCTCTCTCTCAGTGGAGTCGTTTTTCTGTTTCGCTATGCATCCTTCCACTCCAGACAAAGCGACATTCTACACACGACATGTTGACCCACGTGTGAGAGTAAGGCTCAAATGCCAGCATCGACAGACAGTCCCACGAACTCCCTCTCCGTGCTTCGATCTCCTCCCCTCCTCTCAGGTCTCAACCCTCGAACAGAGACGGGAGTGTAACGTTGCCCTCTCGAACTGCTCCAACGTGTGGGTGAACACGGAGGGCGGGAGCGATTTTGTTTACTATGCTGATGTCGAGAGGTAGGTAGGTGCGTTGGTGCATGCATGGTGGCTTTTCTTTTCTTTCGCCTGCATGCTGTTGCTCGGTCGAAGTGAGCTTCAAGAGACTAATTTGCACCCTCCTTTCTGAAATCGGATTTCGACGCGCACAGCGAGCGAGAGACAGAGGCAGAGAGGGAAGGGCTGGGAGGAGCATTTCTTTTTTTTTTGACCCGAGAAGGATGGGAAAAGGGATGTCCGTAGAGAAATTTTTCTTGCATCCGTGGTAAGGCTCTTTCCCTCCCTCCCTGCCTCACCCCCTCTTCCTTCCTTCTGGTGTATGCATGAATGAATGGATGGATGGATTGTTGTATGAATGGATATCGGCATCACGCATGCCTGCAGCTTCACCCTCCTGTTAGATCATTCCTTCTCCACAAAGGGCGTCGAGTTCTCTTCTTCCTTCGACAAGTAAGTGGGTCTGTCTGTCTGTCTGTCTGTCTCTCTCTCTCTCTCTGTGTGTGTGTGTGTGTGTGTGTGTGTGTGTGTGTTTGGATGCATGGATGGCGTGTGTGTGGTCCCATGTCCGTGTGTGTGTGTGTGTGTGTGTGTGTGTGTGTGAGCGTGCAGACGTTAAGTGAAGGCACGCCAACTTGTTGAGGAGTGAATCCGGTTCTCTCTCTGCTCCTTGACGGATCGAAGAAAAAGTTCTCGATTGCCTTTTCCATTCTCATTAATTAGCTTATCCGTACCCCTGTCTGTCTGTCTGTCTGCCTTCATTAAGGCTATTCGGGTTCTGGAAGACGAAGAGCTGCCAGGACGAGGAGGATCAAGAGGGGCTGTCGCCTCACGAGGAGGGGGACAACTGCGGGACCGTCTCCATTCCCTGTTACTCTGGGAAGGGAAACCATTGCCAACACAAGGTGGGGGGAAGAAGAAAAAGCGCGAGGCAGGGAGAAGGATTCTTTGAGGAACGAACGAAGGAAGGAAGGAAGGGAGGGTCTGTGTGTGTGTGTGTGTGTGTGTGTGTGTGTCTGTGTGTATTTCTTCTACATGAAAATAAATGGAGGGAGGAATTCTTTGAGGAAGGGTGTGTGTATCTAAACTAAATGCGTTGGCATCACTTGTCACAAGAGGGACTGAGTGAGTGAGTGAGAAAGCGGTGCCCTCCTGCCTCCCCCCTTTCCTTTCCTTTCCTTTCCTTTGCGTTCCTTGTTTCTTCCCTGCTTCTCTTTTGCAGAACTCCGGGTCTGCTTCTTCTCTCTTTTTTTTTTTTTTTTTTCTGAAAAAGAATTCTGTATGAAAGTAAGCGTTTGCAGATCTCCGGGTCCCATTCTTCTTTTTGCCCCTTTGTATACCCTCCCGAGCACTTCTTTTTGTCTCTTCTTTCTGTTTCTTCCTTATGTCTCTTCTTTCTCTGTCTCTGTTGTCTGTTTTGTCTGTGTGTGTGTCGGGAGAAGAAGAAACATGTGGTCTCTCGGTCAGTCGTTCGGTCGGTCCTCTGAAAAGTAAGCAGCCATCACTTCTTTCCTGAGATCCTGCAAGAGTTGATTTTTTCGGCTGGTTGCCTGCGCACTCTGTGTGGGTGGATCTATACACGTGCGTGTGAATGAGTTCAAAAATTTAGTGATACGCACAGCACACACAAACGTATCTATTAATATGATATTGACTGACGCACGCAGGACTTGGGGAACAGGTCGCGGTGGCCGTTTGCGCGTGTGACTGGTTTGAAAGATCTGAAAGAGGCTGAGAAGGACGAGAGAGCAACATCGGTCAGTTTCGCAGTCGCACTTCTTTCGTCTCTTTCCCTTGCGTCGTCTCCCTCTCCTTCCCCCGCCCACCCGGTTTCCTGCATGCATGACTGTCCTCATCTAGCTGGACAGACGGAAACTCATCTTGGGGCCTGTCTGTCTGCCTGTCTGTCTGCCTGCCTGCGTATGTGCGCAGAGACGCCTCCACGAGTTGGATGGAATGGAAATTAGAGAAGGAGAGACGCGAGAGCGCGGCGGGGTGAGAGAAGGAGAAGCAATGGAGAAAGGGGGGGCTCGGAGAACGACAGTCAAAGTAGAAGAGAAAGGTGAAGAAAGAAACACCCACGCACAGAGTGCCAGTGAGGGTGAGGGTGAGGGTGAGAGGAGACGGATGGGGGGCATTTCCTTCCCTCACGAAGTCACAGAGTGGTTTGACCCTATCGATCAGGAAAAAAATGGGTGGGTCCGTCGGTCGGTCGGTCGGTCAGTGGCTTGGGTTGGGAGGTTGGAGAGGGAGTGAGTGAGTTTGCAACTTCTTTTGAATCCTTCTTGACCATTTCTCGTCTCTCCTTTGATCTGTCCAATATTTCTGTCTCTGTTTGATTCGTTGTCTTTCTGTCTGTCTTTCTTCCTTCTTTTCTTCCACTCTTCCTTCTTTCCTTTGACAAAGAAAGTCTCTCACAGTCTGGCCGACAGTCTGGCCCCGGCCCGACTCTAGAGATATTGTGCATCCATGCGTACTGCTGCAGGAAGAGGTTCCCGTCGGTCTATCAGATCCCCCAGGGAGACATCGTCTCGGTGAGGAGGCTGCTGAAATTTGCCGGGGTGGACCTTAACACAGATCTCAACCAACACGTGAGTGAGTAGTCGACTGACTGACTGACTGACTGACTGACTGAGTGAGTGAGTGAGTGACTGAGGGACAGAACGAATATTTTAGTGAATGAGAAAGAGAGAGAGAGAGAGAGAGAAGAGAGGCCCACCGCATGTCCTTTGCATGACCTCTGTGTCCTTCCTGTGTCTCTTTTTCTTCTCGACTGCTGCCCGATTGTAACTGTTGTTTGTCTGCACGTGGGTCTGCCTGGTTGTTGTTTTTGTCTGCCGAGAAACCCTGAGGATGGATGGATGGATGGATGGATGGAGAGACAAGCTGGGCCTCTAGCTCTGTATCTCTTCTTTTCTATTGGGTTGTCTGCCGAGAAACCCTGAGGATGGATGGATGGATGGAGGGATGGATGGATGGAGAGACAAGCTAGCGCCTCGATCGTCCTTGCATGCTCTTCTTTGATGCATGTGCATGCGCTCTCTCGCCCCCTCCCTGCCCTCATGCCGTTATGCAGGGTGAGTCCAGGCGGAGTGAGGGTCTGATTCTGACGATCATCATCAAGTACTCCAACGTGATGCCGATGATGACCCTCTTCGGTCGGATGCCCTACTACCAGTATGAAGTCAAGGTGCGTGCGTCAGTGCATGCATGCACGTGTGTACCCCCCTCTCTCTCTCTGTCTGTCTGTCTGTCTGTCTGTCTGTCTGCATGGATGGATGGATGCGGGGGGCCGGGATCATTCCCTGCCGGCATTCTTTCCTGGGTGCTGCGTGCTCTTCCCAGGCGGGGCATTCTTTCCTGCATGGGTAAGAGCACGCCGCACGGAATAAAAAGAAGCGCTGGAATGCCGTTCGAATGAAGTGAAGCTTGCAATTGGACACGAAGCCTTCCGTTCCCCGATTGATTTTAGTTAGTGCCTTGACTGTGAATGCAAAAAGCCCCTGGGGCTCTTCCATACATCTCTGTGTGAACAAAACTGAAAGAAAGAAAAAAACACATGCATGCATGCGTGTCGTCACAGGACTCCTTCCTTCCTTCCTTCCTTCCTTCTGCGAGAGAGAAGAGAACCCTTGATTGCATGCACGCATGCAGGGGGAGAGTGCCCCCCAATACAAAACGATCCAGACTCACGTGAAGAGTTCAGGCAGAGAGAGGACGATCTACAACAACCACGGGATCTTCATTAACGTCTCTCAGGTAAGTGGGGGGGTGCATGCCTGGGTGCCGGGTGCATGGGTGCAGACAGGTAGATCGATAGAGACAGAAGGGGCATGCAGGCAGGAAGGCATTCACATGCTCATGCAGGTCTTTATCGGCACTTGAGCCATTGTCGGTGTCTCCTTTTTTGTATTGCAACTTGGTGTTTTCCGTCGTCCCTGCATGTGTCGACAGGAAGAACGGCAGCGTCGAAATGCTCCGTGAGCCGATGCAACACAAGACAGGGAAACAACAAAAATAAGAAAAATTCAGGCAAAGTTTTATGGGCATGGGTGTTCGTCTGCAAGGTTTTGTGTTGAACACATTCGTTTTCTTATTTGTTTCACCTTCTTCTGGTCCCCTCAGCTTCCACTCAGTTTGTGATGGCAGGCCTTCCTGCGGGTTGGAGAGATCAAATTCTACATTGATTCTCTGTCTCTGTCTCTCTTTGCAAGTACGTGTGAGCGCATATATGTCCGTGGGCATGTACCTGTGAGTGAGGGAATTAATGAGTCTGCAGGAAGGGGACATCGGAGAGTTCTCCATCGCGGAGCTTCTTGTCATCCTGGCGTCTGCTCTGTTCCTCTCAGAATTCATTTGTGTGAGTGAGGGAGTGAGTGAGTGAGTCTGGCACACAGGCTGGACAGCCAGGCAGGCAGGCAGGCAGGTTTCCAGGAAAAGGAGGTGTGCTTTGCTTCTTTCTTATCTCATCTTTTTCTGATCTCGTCTGCTTTTCTCTGTGTCTATGTGAGTGGGTTGTGAGTGATTGAGTACGTGTGTGTGTGCGTTCGCGGTATCAGAACAATTGTTTGTTCCACCTCTCTTCATATTTGCACGGAGAGCACTTTTTTTTTCTCCCATGCGTTCTCTCTCTCGTGCTTCGACCGACCGTTCCTTTGTTTCGTGCTCGACCTCAATTTATCAACAAGACAAGATCTTCATTCTCGCCAACTGTCTGTTGCTTTTTTTTGTCTCTTATTCTCACGCCCTGTTTCCCTTTCTGTGTTTCTGAACCTTCTCCTTTTCTTCGTTGTCTCCTCCGTCTCTTACTCCCTCTTTGCTTGCAGTTCATCCTTGACTACTGCATGATATGCTTCTCGAGATACTCCGAAGAGTTTGAGGATGCCAAAATTGACAAGAGCAGGCATGTCATGTCTTGAGTCTCTCTCTCTGTCTCTCTGCCTCTTCGTTGTCCCTCCCTCCCTCCCTCCATGCACCCGCCCGCCCGCTCTCCCCGTCAATTTCTCTGACCGACCGTCCCTCGATCTCACTCACTCTGCACTTCCTTCCTTCCGGCTGTTGAAGAAAAATTATAATGGGCTCATCGGACTGGCCCGAATCCGATCGAAATCGTCAGAGAGAGAAAGGGGGGAAGGACGCAAAGAGATAGATGGATGAATAGAAAGACAGACTCACAGCTAGACTGGCAGGCAGACACACAGAACGGCAAGCAGAAGCATCCCACCAATGCACAAAACAAACGGCCGTCACCTGACAGGGGCCTGCAGATGAGAGAGAGAGAGAGAGAGAGAGAGAGAGAGAGTCAAATTCTGCATGTCCCCTTTCCTCTTTCTTAATTGCCATTTTTTCCTTCTCGACACAGCTCGCCTGTTCCATTTTGTTTTTCAGCTCTATCGTTTCGCCCTTATCATTCCCTTCCATCCATCCACCTTTCCCCTCCCTTACGCTCCCGCCGGTGCCCCCCCCCCATTACCTTTTTTCTGTCGATCTGTTCTGTCCCATGAATTCAGGGTTGCCTTCCAAAGCGAGTGGCTGGATGACAAGAAGAAGGTGAAGCTGCCTGGTGAAAGGGTCAGTGGGTCAGTGTGAAAGAAAAAAGGCATCCTTGAAGCAATGCGAAACGAGAAAGAAAAGGAGAAGAAAGGGAGAGAGCCCATACAAGAGACAACGAAGCAATTTGGCACTTTGAAGGAAAACACAATTAATTTGGACACACACAACGAGTCAGATACAGACAAAGAGAGCGCATACGAAAAAAAGGAATGGAAACACTGAGATTGTGCAAAGATGGATGGTTGGATGGATGGATGGATGGATGGATGGATGGATGAACACAAACTTTCACTCAACCCTCCGTGAGCATGTGCATGCGAAGGCAAGGGGGAAGGAAGCAGGCTTCAAGCAATCATAGAACTAAGTCCGCATTCGGTCGGGTATCATGGGTATCTATCAATTTTCCCCCCACGTCCCCTCTTCATTGATTCCTTCAGGATTTGGTGAAGTTGAATGACCGGATGAACGAGTGGGCTGCCCAGATGAAGAAGCACGAGGCGAGTGGAGACACGCGGTCGGATTGGAGGGTCAGTCTGTCTCTTTCTTTCTTGCCTTAATTTATTTTTTTCCATCATTGTGGGTAGTCACGGGATCCAGCGTTTACTTTCATACAGAATTCTTTCATACAGAAAAAAAAAAATATTTTTTTCCATCATTGTGGAGAGTAACGGGATCCATGCAGCACCACGGAGAGTCTGCTTGCGGCAAGACTGCATGTCCTCCTTCCTGCACTATGCCGCATGCACGAAGCTTGCTTGGAAGGTCGACTTTCTTGTTTCACAACTTCACGTGAACTCACGAGTGCATTTCTTTGATCTTAATTGATCACCGTCGTTCCTCCCTCTTCTTTTTTGAAGTTCCCAAGTGGGCTTGGCAGACAGACATCGATACAGCATCCCCGCCAGTGGAGGGGGGTGGATGTTTGCACGTCTGCTTTTTCAGCTTCCTGAGTTGCTGGGTGGTGTGTTCTTTTTTGAATGGATGCATCCGCTTCCTGAGTATGCTCTGCTCTGCTAAAGATATAGGGCTCTCTCCGTTTCCTGTGTGCCTGCCTTTCTTGCGTCTTTATCTTTGTAAAACGTCCTTCACGCTTCTTTCTCTCTGTTGTGCTGGAGCCTACGTGTGAGCCTGCTGCGTGTCTGCATTGCATGCCTTCTGCAGTATCCAGGAGCCAACATGTGCGGGGCCCAGAAGATTAGCCCGGAGGGAGAGGCAGACGGCATGGGAGACATGGAGAGGACGTACGAGTTGATCGCCCGAGTGGGAAATCCGTACAACTCGTGGAGGGAGTCCACAGCGATCCTGGCTGCCGATTTGGCGTCTCTGAAGCATTCGTTGAGCTCTGCTAGTGTGAAGGACGGCAGGCTCATGGTGGATCTGGACGAACACACCGGGCTAACTTCAGGAGGGGAAAGGACGAAGAAGGACGGCAAGGAGGGGGAACCTTCGGAGAGAACGAGACTCGTCTAAACTTTGCTAGGGGCTGCAGGGCTCGGGGGGGACCTTGAGAGAGAAAGACTCCATAGATGCAAGCAGCCCCCCCCTGCCCCTTGGCCGTCTCTCCGCGTCGACAATCCGTGTCGGCTTGCCAGTCTGTCAGTCTCCATCTCTTTTTGCCTGCCTTATTCACCCTGAGTTTGTGATGGAATGGAGGAGCAGCTGACACATCTGCAGTGAGTGTATGGGTGAATGGATGCTTCAGGACAGGAAGAGATGTTCTCTCTGTCTTGACAGCCCATTCATTTCATTCAGACAGATCAGCTGAAAGCAGGGAGGGAGGGAGGGGGTGAAAGGAGACAAAGCAAGAACAAAGGAAGGAAGGAAGGAAGGAAGGAAGGAAAGAAAGAAAGAAAGAAAGAAATCTTCACGGCGGTAGTTGGAAGTCAATAGACATGCCAACTAAGTGATGCGAGGCACTAGTGTATAGATGGCGACTCACTCTGGTTGCCTTACAGGTAGAAAGTGTCCTCCCTTCTCCCTCTGTGAAGCTCAAATTCAAAATCGAACGGCCGTATGTGGCGAGATCGACTTCATACTAGAGTTTAGAAAAGCCGGGAACTTGGCCGAGGGATGGGTCTATGTAAAAGACGGAAACGGTTCAGTCCAATCATTATTTGACTTCAATAAATACATGGTCAAAGTACAGACGAGAGTACAGATTCACTACAGAAGACGCCTTCTTGGAAATTCTCACCGAGAGTGCAGAGTCACGCCAGAGTGACTGTAAAGCATTCACTCAGGAATCCAAAATTCTAGCCAAAATTGTGATAAAAATATTCAAAGTTCTAAAAAATGTTATATGCACAATTAAATTAATGCTATAGAAATCGAACTCAGATTAAATTCGATTGTTCTACGATTTGATTCATTTGAACTTTAAAACAAAATATTCTTTGTTTAAGTTTTTCTTTGTATTTAACACTTTTTTAGACCCTTTCTAGGACACTTTCCTCCAAGTTTCAGTAATTTAGCTATAGACAAGTCATTCAAAGCTAGATTTAAAGCTCGACCTAAATCTAGATTTATAACAATTTTAATATTAAATATATAGAGTAATTTAGCGGAGTAATTTAACTTGAAAATAGTTTTATTAAAGTAATTTAGATCGAATACAGTTATTATAGTAAACGAAAGCAACTTAGTCTTATTTAGAAAGCTAACTTAAAATTATTATACTCCTAAGAAGTGGTTGTTTGCATGGTTAAACCTATAAAGTCAAACTTTGCATGGAGGTCAATAGTGTCCAGATTTGATTTGATTTGATTTGATTTAAAGTAGGGTTTAACCTCAAATCAAATCTTAGACCTGAGAGACTTTAGCATGATAGGGCCTATCAAATCCCTAGTCAAATCCTATCAAATCTACTTCAAATCTGACCTTTTAACCTCAAATCTCTGGGATAACTCAACTCTTAAATTAAGATGACTCTCTAGGATAACTCTGAGAAAAAAACTTATGTAAGGTCTTAGCTTTGATAATAGCTCATTAATTTTAAGAGTCTCATCGATCATCATCATTCACCATCGCTATCGGCCCATAAATGAGCGTCTAACGTTCGGCTGGTTCGATACGCAGCTAGACACACTGCTGAGGCAGTCTTCTTCCACGAAGGAAGATAACACAGGCAAGAACGGCTTTCCCGTGACGGCATGTGACGGCCACTCACTGAATTCCTATGGTAAGGCAGAGTGGTCTTACATCCTCACACAGAACGCGTGGCCTTGTCCTCTTTTTGCCGAAATCTAGCTCAATCAGAAGAATTTAGCTTTTAGTCTATATAGTTTTTAGTGATTTTCTGGTCTCTATGGGCCCAGGGCTTTCTAGGATTTGCTAGTGGTGTCGATTCTGCCATGTCGTCTTCAGTGCTGTCGAGAGTGACCTCTAGACCTAGCTTTAGACTTCAAGTCTTCAACCTCAAATCTACTTCACATCTGGTGAGATTTGAGCTTGAAGCTCAAATCAAATCAAATCGACAGAAAATGCATTGTTTGCTCTGATCTTCTTGGCATCTAGATGGTTGAAGTCTTGAAGACGAAGTACACGTTCTGACCGAGTGTCTTTTACATGATGCCAAGAGGGCTGTTTGCTTGCAGGCTCTTTCAGATACATGGAATGAAAGGAGGGGGGAAAGAGCAGCAGGAAAGCCAAAATGGGGAGAAGGGACAAACAGGAAGACAGAAAGGCTTGCCTTGTTTTCTTTTCTTTTAAGTGAGACAGATGGAAGCGTCGATAAGTTTTTGAAGGATGTTATCACAAAACGAGCTGCCGTAAAGGAATGCCGCAAGAGAAATGCATGCAGCCTGCAAGATGTATCAAGCATCCAGCTGGACCAAGCCCACCAAATTCTTTGGTCAAATGAAAAGGAAAGAAATAAAAGACAGGAAGAGTTTTCAGTAACATGGCAGCAAATGAAGCAAGCAAAGGAAGAGGGAGAAACCAAAGGGTTGAGTGACTGGGAAGTAATGAGACTGGTCTCTAATCGATCGACCGTTTGTTTTGAGATGCCTCCGTTTGAAGCCTGTTTGAGCTCCGCCAGGTCGATCAGTGAGAGTTGATTGATTGCAGCCTTTCGCATGCGATTGATAGTAATTGATTGATTATCATGTAAACAGTTTGCGGCACAGGTTTTTTTGGCCTGTGCGGGCCGGCCAGGAAGGTCCGACGCGTGTATGCACTTTTCCTGGACGCTGCACGTCGAGCGCTCGGCATTGGGGCAGGAGGCCAATCCTCCAGACATTAATCCTAAATCCTAATCCTAAAATCTTAAAAATCAAATTAAATCAAATTCTATCAGATCAAATCATATCAAATCAAATGTGGTCACTAGAGGTCGATTTCTCGTAAACAGTAAACAGTTCAAATTCTACTTCAAATTAGTTCGGGTGACGTTAGATGAAATCAATTAATCACTGGCAATCAATCAATACGTTATATGTATATAATTTAATAATATATAATTATAGCAAAGTCTAAATTTATCCAATCTCTGTTCTAATCTATAGAAATGTCTAAATTCATCCAATCTCTAGTCCAATCTCTTAATCAATCAATCAATCAATCAATGATTTGAATGAATGAATGAATTGAGAATTGAGGCAGTTGAAGCCGGTGAGCACACCACTTGGGCTGTGGCCAACTGCAGGGCATGAGATGCAAGTTCTGTTCACGTCTATTCACCAAGAATTAATGAGAAGGCCATTTGAAGGTGCATGCTCGCAAAAGCAAGGCGGCCCGTGACACCCAGTGTTGAGCGGCACCATTTGACCTCAAACATGGCAAGGAGAAGGAACGAACGGATCACTGTGTGTCATGACGAAGAACGGAAAGTCGGATGGAGAAGTGTTCGATCTCTTAGAATTCAACTGGCATACGCCGCCCGAAGGCCAGATTGGTCATTCAAAGCAGTCAAAGCTCTGAACGACCGAAAAGGGGAAAACCCCAAAGATAAGTGCCCCCAAAGATAAACTTGACTTGTTCGAAAAGAAACAAAGGGGAGAATCTGATTCAAACAAGGGAGGAACGGCTGAAAGAAGCGGATGAAGAGAGGAAGAAAAGAAGGGAAGGAAGGAAGGAAGGAAGGAAGGAAAGAAAGAAAGAAAGAAAGAAAGAAAGAAGGAAAGAACGAAAGAAAGAAAGAAAGAAAGAAGAGAAAAAAAGAAAGAAAGAAGAGAAAAAAGAAAGAAAGAAAGAAAGAAAGAAAGAAGAGGAAAAAGAAAGAAAGAAGAGAAAAAAGAAAGAAAGAAGAGAAAAAAAGAAAGAAAGAAGAAAAAGAAAGAAAGAAAGAAAGAAAGAAAGAAGAGAAAAAAAGAAAGAAAGAAGAGAAAAAAGAAAGAAAGAAAGAAAGAAGAGGAAAAAGAAAGAAAGAAAGAAAGAAAGAAAGAAGAGAAAAAAGAAAGAAAGAAGAAAAAAAAGAAAGAAAGAAAGAAAGAAAAGAAAGAAAGAAAGAAAGAAAAGAAAGAAAGAAAGAAAGAAAGAAAGAAAGGAGAGAGAGAGAGAGAGAGAAAGAGAGAGAGAGAGAGAGAGAGAGAGAGAGAGAGAGAAAGAAAGAAAGAAAGAAAGAAAGGAAGGAAGGAAGGAAGGAAGGAAGGGGAAGAAAGAAAGAAAGAAAGAAAGAAAAGAAAGAAAGAAAGAACAAAGACAAAAGAACAGAACCGACACACAGACAGAAACAAAGACGTGCACGCCCCAGAAACAAAGACGTGCACCTGCCACACTAAGTCTTCACCTGAATTGAATGAATGAAACTGCTTGCCGTTCCTTGCCGTCTCCGTCTCCCTCCGACTCAAACTGACGCACTCTTTCTTCAGAGACAGAGAGGAACCAGGCGGGATATATGACGTACAGCTAGCGGCGAGCAGGAATAACAAAAGATCAGTCAAGGAACCCTATAAAGACAGCCAAACAAAAAAAAAAATCCTCCAAGTGGAAGAAAAACAGACAGATGTATGGGTATGGGCTGGGACACCCATGCACCCGCCCGGATCGGATTCCATCCCCACAAGACGTACAGCAGCAGCGCAATTAATTAAGTGAATGAATGAATGAACGAATGCACATTCAAGGAAAGACAAACCTTGCATGGGGATGCATGCAGGGATAAGAAATTCTGGTGCCACAGCGGTCGCTTTGGCACTCGACAAATTGGGGCAAAATCATGCAGACAATTAAACCGATAGTCAAAATCACGAACAGCACATCCAAGAAGCGAACGCAAATACATGCAACCGATGTCACCATGCACCCTTCAATAAACCACTGCCTGTCACTAACCCGAACAGGCTGCAAGGCAGGAAGGCAGGCAGGCGACCCGAGGGGCATGCAAACAAATATCCATCCAGGCATGCAGGCAGGCATGCAGACAGGCAGACAGACAGGCAGAGGAGGAGAAAATTGGGGGACCCAGGGATCATCACTCACACTCCAACGAAAGAAGGCAGTCGCGGCCTGCCCTCCCTCTTTCTTGTTTCACTCACAGTGGGTGCATGAAAGTTTCGTTTCCACTCCATCTTCATTGACAGAGAACACCCCCTTTGCACGCTAGCTCTCCATCCAACGTTTTGGCGAGAAAACAATTTACCAAAAGAAAGGTCTGGTCGTCTTCGATCGGAGGCCTGATGCGGAGGAAGGTGAGTTCTCTTTCGTGCGGGTAGATGAAGAAAACAAAAGACACGAAAAAGACCTTTTTCTCCAGTGAAGATAGATCTCTTCCTTTTTTCCCTCGATCCACGCGCTCCCAAATAAATTCCAAAAATAAAAGCTTCTCTTCTCTTCTGTTGGGTTCCTTCAATGGCCTTCGTTTCGACACATGCAGAACAGACACTGAATACCTCAAACGACGCACTCTCGACATGCAGATCGCTCTTTCTCCCTCCCTCCCTCTCTGTCCTTCAGGCTCTTTCTGCCTGCCTGTATGCGCTGGCTCTTGCAGCTTCTTTGCCAGCTCTCCTTACCATTTGCGCTTTTTTATCTTCACTCATCTTTGTCACCTTCCCACGTTTCGTCACCTCATGCACCTCGCACGTTGCGTTTTTCTTTTCTTTTCTTTTTCTTTCGAGTCCTATTGAAGTCTTCAATTCGTGTCATGCATGCAGACTCTCCTTCCTTCCTTCTTTTTTCGTTCGCTTTTCTCCTGCCTGCCTCCCATTGATCATTCCCTTCCATTCCCCTCAGACTTCCTTCCCTCTTTGCCGCCCGTTCTGGCTGCCGCTGGGCCGCCAGTCAGGCAGACAAATCAAAACCTTTCCTAAATATACAAAAGCCCCAGGCACTCCTTGCGTGCGTCAGGCTGTCACGCCGTAGTGCATTCTTCATGAGGCGGTGAGTGGCAGTCATACGACGATCGGGGCAACCGGGAGGCAGAGGGGGGCGCGGCAGGGGCGGGGGTGACGATTTCTCCGGCGGCGTGGGATTGATTCTCTGGGGAAGGGAGGGGGGGTCTCAGAATGCATTAGTACCCCGTTGCTGTTCCTGCTGTCTCCCTGGAGACACGAGCGTTTCAGCAGGGCCTTCTGTTTCTGCTGTGGTCATGGGATCTGTGTGGCTGTGCAGAGGGTCGGGGGGAGGCTGCTGTATGGGCTCTGTGATGACGACGGCCGAATGATTCGAATTCTGGAACTGCGCGGCGTGCTGGGCCGCGTAGGCCTCCCGTCGCCTTCTCTGCTCCTCTCTCGCCTCAACAGCCTCTTTCGAATAGTGTGCGCTTGTGGAGAATGACTCCGACCGCCGCAGGTCGTCTGAGGCTCCCTTCCCTCCTCTTCCTCTTCCTCATTGCTCGGGTTATGGCGGGTTTTGGCGCCTTTGAAACGACAATACCAGAGGACAAAAATGAGGAGACCAGCAGCGACACCGCCTGTCACGAGTCCCACAACCCCCCCTTCTTCTTCTTCTTCTTCTTCTGAATCATTCGGTCCTGAGGAGGAGGCGGGGTCGGTGGGTGGAGGGTGTGTGTTGGGAGTGAATTCTTCGCTTGCCCCCCTTCCTGTCAGGCTGAGCGGCGTGAGGGCTTTCACTGTTCCTGATACCCCCGTCGCTCGAAGCATGCCGTGGGTGCCGGTCGCTTTGAGGTCATTCGGTCCATCGGACGCAGCTGCAGAAACCAGAAACAATACAAGAGCATGGAAAATGATTAAGCTCAGGCTGCTTTGAAAACTTCATGCACGCATGGGGGGACTGCATGTTGATACATTCATTCGATGAAGAGACGAGACGGCAAGTAAGCAAACTTGCCTGAATGGCTCAAAGCTCCTGTTACAAAAAGCACCAACGAAAGCCTCCACACGCAGAGTAGGAATGACGCGCCTCTGCACATTCCGCGATGCCACATCCACGAAAAGTGGATTCACGGTTGCGTGCGGCTTTGGCTCCTGGTTAGTAACTACAACCACTATAAAGTCCAACATGCATATAAAGTCAACGACTAAACCAAAATATAAAGAAGGACCACGTGTGAGTGGTAGATAATGTAGGCGAACCCTGGCCAGAATCGCTACCTTTCGCTGCCGATTTCTCGAAGTGCAATGAAGTGTACGTTTGCAGCACAACCGAGACAAAAAAAGCATAAGGAAGTTCGTGCAGCTATGAATATATGGAGAGTTATAGCCACGCGCGCAATCGCGCGCACGACCGGGCCCGATGGCCGCGGGCCCGCACATGCAAGCGCGCGGGTGCATGCATGCCGCGCCCCGCGCGCGGGCGTCTCGTGCCGGACGATGCCGGACCCTAGCTTTTGATCCCTTTTGGGGGGGCGATCTCTCAACTCAACTGACGCAGCCTCTGTTTCCAGACTGGCCAGTGACTGATCGGGATCGAAAGGCAACCACCATCTCGGCGCCAGCGTGTGTTCCCTGCAGTGACCCACTTCCAACCACTCGTGAGAAAGTTCAATCACACACACAAACACGCTCCTTGATCAGTCTGAGACCTCGACTCCCTTACAATCCAGCAGCCGCCCAACTGGTCTCTTTACGTGCTCGGACATACCCCGCTAGCTGTGGGTTCTCGAGAACGGAAACGGAACGCTGAGAGCAGAGCAGAGTCCATCACGATGGTGCGAGTGGTTCTCTTCTCTTTCTGCCTGTTCGGCCAGGTCCTGGCAATGAAATGGTCCAAGGTAAGCAGGGCGGGCTCTTTTTGAAGTTGCCGTCTCCTTTTTTTCCATTTTGTATCTTCGCCTGGTTTCGCGTGTCCTGGCAGGTTGACGTTCCAAACAGGCACGGGGGGAACCTCAGCTTCGCAAAGCACCTTGCTGGTTTCGCTGTAGCATGTTTCTCGGGACACCTGAACTAGTACGGCTTTGGGGGGGCTATCAGTTTGTGCCTTCATTATTTTTGAGTTCGGCGGATACGTGTGCCCACACTGAATTTGCTTCTTTCTGCATTCAAACCTGCCTGACACCGGCTTCAGATTGGCTCTTCTCAAAGACAGCACATGCATTCATCTTCAGGCACCAGCTGAGTCCAATCCGGTCGGCGCTGTGGTACACTGAAAAGATACACTCTGGTGGAATTGCAGTGGGAGAAGAAACGAGTTTTCACGGAAAACACACACGCATTCCCTATCATCTCTGCCTGCTGCAGTCCTTCACTCCCCACCAGGCCGCCCGTCTCTTCTCTGCCCTCGCAAAGGGTGCGCAGAGGAAGAAGGAGACGTCGAAGAAGCACACGCACCTCTCAGGAGATGAGACGGTCGTGTGCTTCTTCGACAAGGACGACTGCACAGGCATGGGCGGCTGCACCAAGCTCGACTTCTGCGGGGCACACTACGAGTTTGACGACGGCAACCAAACGGGGTCCCCCACAGGTGCGCCCCCCCCCTCCCTCCTCTCCCTGAACGCCAACCTGAAGAGAAGCCTCAGGAGAAGAAGCGAGCCCGAGTGCCCCCCCTGCCCCCCCTGCGGCGGCGGGGAAGGTCCCACCTCCTTCCCCTATGGACCCGGCCCCACCCCCTATCCCTACGGGCCGGGCCCCAGCCCCTACCCCGGGGACGGCTTCAAGGCAGGGTATGACACGACGATCACCTGTGAGTGCAGCTGCGGGTATGAGAAGAAGACATACTCAAAGCCCGTCTTCAAGGGCAGTCTGAAGATCTCTGTGGTCGGGGGAAGTCTGAAGGGTTTCTTCTTTGACGACAAGAAAACGTGCGAGGGGGAGGCAGACGAGGAGGTCGTGGCGGGGCCCCTCGATACTCAGACGGTGAGGGAGGGAGGGAGGCTTGCTTTCTTTGTCAAGGGTCCCTTTCGGTGCCTCTCCACCTGCGTAGCTCTGCCTGTCTCTGTCTGTCCACGTTTCTGCATCGCTTTTTCTCTGTCGGTCTTTTTTTCTCTGTCTCTCTGTCCATCTCTCCCTCTCTCTCTCTCTCTCTCTCTGTGTGTGTGTGTGTGTGTGTGTGTGTGTGTATGTGTGTGTGTGTGTGTGCGTGCGTGTGTGTGTGTGTGTGTGTGCGTGTGTGTATGTACGTGTGTGGGG
>JAHBMJ010001953.1:92988-107420 GCA_018398765.1 Chromera velia | reverse complement strand
GGGGGGGAGAGAAAGAGAGAGAGGGGGAGGGAGAAAGAGAATTAAATAGCAAACAGTCGCTGCTTCCCCGGCAGAATTTTGTTTTTGAACACCAGGTTTTGGAATCATTGTTCCGAGAGCATAGATTGTAAGAGAGAGGGAAGCAAATCGACGAACCGTTTTCGGATTCGTCTCGTTCTCCCTGGTACCTGACATTCCACTTTTTGAAGCGCTTTCAACCCCTCACATTCGTCTTGCAGTCTCTGCCCCAAAACGTTCCAAACGGATGGGCTGATGGATCCATTCGCTTTCAAATCGACAACCTGCAGCGACGGAGGCAAAGAGCGGAACAGCACAACAGCCTTTTCATTGTCTAAATTACACCCCTCTAGAGAGAGATGTCTCAGAAATGGTAGACATCCCCTCTTCATTTTCTCTGCGAGCTTCCTCCACCCTCCGACTGTGATGCCAGGGTTTCCGGACACAGACAGACTCTGCAGAGTCGCCGGCAAGGATCCAAACAGCCATTCTGCCTTTGTGTCGTTCAACCCACACGAATCCATCTGCAGGTTTCGGAGTTCTTCCAGAGCACTGCTGACAGTCACAGACTTCTTTGGATCTTCTCTATCTCTGTCCGTCTCTCCCTTCACTTTTTGAGACAGAGATCGGACTGCGTGCTCTGACAATTCTCTGTTGTCAGAAAGATTCAACGTTTCAAGAGAAACTGGGAGGTGGGGAATGATGTCTAGAGCTCTGTCCCCCTCCAACCCGCAGTCCTCAAGTACCAACTCCCTCAGGCCCGCCAAACCCCTTCGCAAAGCCACCCCCAAAGCTGCCCAGGTCCCCTCCCCTGTTCGCCTGTTTGATCCCAAATCCAACACGATCAGAGACGGGGGGAGACGGGAAAACAATTCTTCGACCGGTAAAACAGGACCCGCCCCAAGGCCCACACCGCGAAGCCGAAGTTGCTTCAAGGACCTCAACACCCCCAGCCTCTGCTTCAAGGCCGAAATTCCCGAAAGCGTCGCATCCCTTCCCTGAAGTGCCAATGCAGGATTTTCACTCAGATCCAGACACTCGAGAGAGGAAGGGAGAGAGGGAAGAAACGTGAAAGCTTCCTCTTGGGTCAGACGGCAATCACGCACTGACAAAGATTTCAAATTCGGAAGTCCCTCTTCCTCCATGTGCCTTCCCAAATAATCCCATCCGAATGTTCTGCCCACCTGATCGTTTGATGACAGGTCCAGAACTTCCAGTGAACAAGGAAGGGAAGGAAACAGAACTTTCGCATTCACAGAAACCAGATAACAATCAACCAAAAGCAATTGCTTTAAGTTCCCCATTTCTCCTTTCTGCATTTTTCTGCTCAACGCTGCCCATGCGTCCATGTCTATTCCCCTGTCGGCGTTGAATTCCAGATATTCCAACGTGCCCCCAGGAAGAGAGCGGAACAAACTGAGCGCATTCGGGCCTCCGTTTCCTTTTACAGACAGCCTCTTCAAATTCGGTCCCTTTCCATCTTCCATCCATTTTCCAAGGGGGGCACACAGAAACTCAAGGTCGTTGCCTACACCTTCTTCCTCTTCCTGTCCATCCTCTTCCTCTTCCGTCGGATAGACATCAAATTGGAGCATTTCGATACTTGAGGGAAGAAAAGGAAAAAGGGATCGGGCGCTCCGAATCCCAATCGAGCAGCCGAGAAGGTTAAGTGCTCTCAATCTGGTCAATCCATCTTTCTCCATCTTCCCACCCAAAATTGCCCACCCCTCTTCGTCAATTGCCGAATTTCCTCTCAGGCTCAAACTTTCGACAGTTGATGAGAGAGACGCAAACACGCGTTTGGCTCTTCGACTGTCGAGATCACAAAAATCAAAACAAAGAACACGCAGCTTTCCGAACGTGCAGTTCTCATCTCCTTCGTGCCTCTGGCCTTTTTCCATGCTCATCATTCTCTCTCCGAGAAGGCCCCACCCGTTTTCTGCGACGCTAGAATTAAATGAAACGTCTAGATTTTCTAAAGAAAACGGAAGTGAAGGAAACAGAGATTTAACTTTGAAGACTGTCAACCAACAATCGGACAGGCGAAGCTCCCGCAATGACTTCAGACACCCACATTTCATCGCATCTCCTATCATGGCCCACCCCTCTGTGTCAACCCCCCGGGACCCTGAAAGGTCTAAAAAAACAAAAACCACTTCGCAGTCCGAGCTTAGAGCGGGGATAAGCGAGGGAAGAATGCTTGAGTCCAAGCCTGACGACAGTGAGAGACATTTTAACTTCGGGAGCTTTCGGGTCCTTATAGAAGAGTGGAAAGTTTCACGAACCTTCGGACTCAGCAGCAAAGACCCGAAGGAAAGAGACTCCACGGAGGATGGAAGGAAGGCCAACAAAGAGGTCGCTGTGCCCTTGCCAACCTCTAGGGAGAGGTCCACAACTTTCAAATCATCACTCTCATCAACTTCTTCTTTCTTGTGTGACAAGCTGGAGCTGCAGGATGGTTCTGTCAGAGATTGACAGCAGAAGTGACCAGCAGGGGATACTTTAGAGTTCAAAGACATCTCCTCCCCTTTTTGCTGTCTTCTCTCACGTCCACCCCCTACTCCGACCTTCAATCTCCCTCTATTCAGGTAGTAGAGGAGGATCCAAGCAAGTCCAAAGTTTCTGTATCTGAAGCAAGCACTCAATACGGAGTCAGTACTGGTCCCCTGACAAAGATTCAGAAGGACCAACCTCAATGGGTCGACACGCGTCTCCTTCGGCCCCATGTCGTCTCAATCTGAGGGGGGGAGGGGAAATTTTCACTCTGTAATATCGATCTGTCGATCAGAAAGATGCTCAAAACACAGAACAGAGAAATACTGATATCGCAGAAAGACTGTCAGGTCATGTGCTTCAAGCCAAAAGTTAATTCGCGAAGTCGCTCGATCGGAAAATGTCAGAAACGCATGCATGCGGAAATTTGAAGTCAACTTCGCGCGCGATCCTGACACAATTAAGCTTAATTTATTCTTTTTGTAGGTGATCCAATACAGATGCTATGGTTTTCCTTTATTTTTTTTTTTTAATTTGCAAATTAAAGAGCCGCATGCATGCATGCGCATGCATTCAGGATTTTTTAATTATTGAAATTTATAATATATATATATATATATATAATTCCTGCACGATCGATCGAATAAATCCATGCATGCAGAGACGTGTTTGCTCGATCAGCCACAGCATTGGAGCTTCAGTTGTCTCAAAACCTTTTTTCGTTTGACTGTTTGTATTCACAAGGAGTTGACGGGAGCGTGCCAGGAAAAAGGACGGAAAGGAAGGAGACCGGACAGTTTGTTCTTTTTTCCTCTCAGTTGATTGCGCTGTTTCGTTTGAATTGTGGAGCATGAGATTCTTGACTTTCGGTGCTGGAGTTCTGGCAACTCTTTGCTGTGCCGTGTCAGCTCGCCAGCCCCTCACATTGCAGCGATCAAGACCGATTGAGACGCACGCTTCCCTCCTCGAGAAAGCGGCATCAGGATCGAAGTATGAGAAAAAGAAGAAGCTCGGAAATGGACAATTCGGACACGGTGAGCAATGCAGCAGGTCTCCGTCGCAAATCATCTCCATTCTCTACAGTGAAGCAGGAGAAAAAAAAGGAATTCTGTCTGTGCATTTCTGCTTCGTGCCTTGTGTCTCTCTGCAGTTTGGTTGGTCGAATTGAAGGGCACCGGGAGACTTTACGCGATGAAACAACAGGACAACACTCCTGCCTTCAAGAACGAGTTCAAGATTCTCAAGAATTTCTGTTCAAAGAAGCACCCCTTCGTGATGAGGTTCAAAGAGTCAATTCCTTGTGAATCTCTTCTGGGTGATCGCGCTGCGGCAGGAAAGAAGTGTTTGGTCCTCGGTCTGGCCTCCAACGGGGAGATGGGCAAGAAGGCCGACAAGGGCGCCTCCTCCGAGACCCTCTACAACTGGTTCCTCCAGAGTCTTGCAGGTATGTGCGTCTGTCTAGAGCAGTCCTTCTCCTCGTTCTAGTCCGTACGTCTATTTGGTACACTCTCCCCTTTTTTGAATCAAATACACACACGCACACACACACGCATATATATATATATATATATATACATATACATATACACATATACATATAGATACATGTTGATACATACATCTTTCAGGTCTCTCGTACTTCCACTCGAACGGGTACATCCACAGAGACATCAAGGAGGCCAACATCTTCCTCGACCACAAGGACAGAGTCCTCATCGGAGACGTCGGACTGGTCATCCAAGCAACTCCTCAAGTCCAAGCAAGAGAACTTTTCGGACCCATCGGTCAGTTGGTCGGTCTGTCGGTTGGTGTGTGAGTCCGTAGATTTCTTGTTGGTATGTTCCCTGTGATTTGGTTCGACTTTCACAAAAGAGATGAATACAGCGCTGTGCGGGTCGGCTGGTTTTGTGATCTTCCCTGTCTTCCCCTCCCTTTTTTATTGTCATCTTCTCATTCGTCCGGTTATTTGCTTGCTGGCTTGTTTGTTTGTTTCTTTGTTTCTTTGTTTCTTTTTTTGTCTGTTTGCCGGTGTGCTGGTGTTTCGATAATTCTTTCTGCTGCACTCTTCTTTGCCGCTCTCTTCGTCTTGTTCCTCTTCCTCTGAAGCAGTGAGTGGCAGTGATCACAACCTCCCTCTCTGCTCTGTTCTCATCTGTTTGTGCTGAATTGCAGGCGACCCCGTGTACACTTCCCCAGAGCAATTCCAAATGAGACAATACAGCTATCCCGTGGACGTCTACGCCCTCGGGTACACCTTCTACAAACTCTGCACGGGATCGTATCCCTTCAGGTGGGGGGGCAACCCCATGATGTACGCACAACAAGTCATTGGCTCTCCGGTCAGTCAGTGAGTCAGTCTCTCTCTCTCTCTCTCTCTCTCTCTCTCTCTGTGTGTGTGTGTGTGTGTGTGTGTGACTTTTATTGGTAGTCATCTGTCTGACTGCCCACCTGATTGACCCTGCACGTGCCTCTACCTGTCGAGAAGTGTGTCGCTCATGTTGCCTGTCTTTTTTGCCTATACTTTCTTTCCGTACGTCTGTCTCTCTCTCTCTCTCTTCTCGTTCCTTCGTCTCTTCGTGGGTCTTTCTGGTTGGTGCTTTCTTCACTCTTACGCCTTTGCAGTGCTTTGCCAAACTTCCTGCCGAAGTCTTCCTAACCCAAAAATGAATCACCAGTAGGAGCACAGAAGACAAGAACAAAACGAACTGCATACGTTGTGATTCACCCCTCACCTGTGTCCTTCCGTCCCTCTCTCTCTGCCCCTCTGTCTGTGTGTGTTTGTGTGTGCAGATCCCCAAGCGATCTTTCACCTACTGCCAGGGATGGGGAGGCACCTCTGGAGACTCAGTTGCCAGGAAGGTCGTGATGTCCATGTTGAAGAAACAGCAGAACTCCCGCCCCACTGCCGAGAGCCTCCTCATCAAATTCGGCACAACGCCCGCGAAGGTCACTTGCGAGTATTTGAAAAGATGCCCCGAGTTGGGCTACTTCGGCAGTGATGCCGGCACAGAAGCCGACATGGCAGACATGATCAAACAAGCACAGGAGGTGATCGCACCACCTAGAAAGGGATCCGATCCCAAAAAGGCGGAAAAGAAAAGACCCGCCGCGGTCGCAACAAAGCGGACGAAACACCAACCGAAAGTGGCTGTTGATGAGTTCAAGAAGGTTATTACTTCCCCAACACGACAGGCACAAAGAACCGACGCGACACGAATGCGAGACCAAGACAGGATGGATCAGCTCGTCAAAGCCAGAAACTTCTACGGTGTCGTTCCCCAACAGTTCCGCGCGTTCCAGCCCCAACAGTCCCCTGCCCATTTCGGCTTCCAGCCGATGGGAGTGCCCGCCATGCATGGTGGCTGGGGCATGCCCGTACACCATGCCCCTATGGGTATGCCCATGCAGCGGGGTTTCTTCTCCTTCCTTGAGGAGTCAGAGGGGTCTTCGACCGGAGGAAAGAAAGTCACGAACCCGGCTCCGTCGGAGGACTGGCAGTTCCTCTACGACTGGTTCGCTGCCCGCAACGCCCCGAGTGCAGAGGAGCAGAAAGAAGACGACGAGCTTGAGGGGGACCTGCCAGAGGACGTCAAAGCAACTATCCTCGCAGATCTTGAGGACGCCCCCGATAGAGATGAACTCCCATACGACTGGAAGTCCGAGCTCTCCGAGGACGACATCGCGGCCCTGATGAACACCCCCCTCGGCCCTGATGAGGACGAGGACGAGGCGGAGTCTGTTTAAGCAATGAGAAAAGAATCAACAAATGAATAGGGGGGGGAACGAATCGCGTGTTGCAGTCGGTCAAAATTAATCACAGCGTGACTGGAAGTGATCGAAGGAAACCGTGATCAATCAATCAATCGAAAGGGAAGAAAGGGAAGTTTAAAGTGGTGGGCGGGACTGGACGCCAAGGGAATCGTGAGTGCGCATGCATGCCTCTGTATGTTGTGCTGCTGTTATAGCAGCTTTGGTCGGTCGGTCAATCGATTGGGGCATGCCAATGATTGAATGTCGGATGCATAACGATCGAGCTGTATCGACTGCATGATCGATGAATGATTTGGTGAGGAGCTCGTGCCAGCAAGCGACGTGAACTTTGAATTCGTTCAGCATGTAGGGATTTGGACAATCTTTCAATCCAATCTGTCGAGTTTGCTCCAACAAAATGCATGGGCAATGGGGCAGAGCATGCAATGGGGCAGAGCGACAACCGAAAAGAGAAAAGCACTCAAAGACGGACCATCATGTAGTCGACTGATTTCAATGCATGTGTCAACTGCCCAAGAAATGCTCGGCCTATCGGGGCCGTACTGTTTTCTCTGCCTGAGAACAATGATGCAAGAAGGGCTCAAATACGAAAAACACTGTGTTACCTTGTTTTCTCCGACTCGGAGTCGATTGCAAGGGAAAAACAAATAATTGAAGAGTTACATGTATGAACTTGAACAAAATAAAATTTGGATCTAATTACTGAATATTTAATTTCTTTTCTAATATTTTTCCTTATACAAATTATAATTTCTTCTATTCTAACTTCAACTTTCCAGCAAATCATTCTGTAAACTACTATATACAAACTAGTGTTACCTAGATACAAAAGTTACTACGTAAATTATACATACACATATATATTCTGGCAGCAATCTCCGCAAATTTAAGTAATTTAGCTGAATAATTTAAAATGATTTAACTTAGTAATTTAAATTAGTTTAATTAGTTTAAAGTAATTTAGAATAATAAACTGTAGATATTTAAAAGAGTAATATAGAGACCTAGCAAACGCTACCAACTTAAAACGCTGCATGTTTATCATGATTGAAGGCCAATCTAGTAGGGGCTAATGCATAGCTTAATTATGATCGTAATGATGATGATGCATATTCAAATATGAAAGACTACATAGTAGATAAACGACTCGGACTAGATCCAAATTCAAGTTCTAAGTTGAAACCATCGCAATGTTTGATCATTTGCGCAGAATCGGAGACCGTAAGATCACGGAAGGAATTTCAGTCAGCCATTTTCCTTCTTGCCTACCTGGGACCCTGCACTACGTGCACCATCACTAGGAGCTCCATGTAAAACGTCTTGAACGACCGTGTCGAGCCCTTTGGAAGAAATCTCAGAGACTGCCTCCCTCGGATGCCCAGGGGAAACGTTCGACTGATGGCTCGCGGGGTTCTGTTCGACGGGTGCAGGCTCACGGAGAACACTCCTCTCAATCCTTTGACCTGCTTCTTCACCCGCTTCTCTTTCCGCAAGTGACGAAGCTTTCAGACCGGGGCTGTGGCGGTCTTTGAATGTGCCATCTGACGCTGAGGGGCCATCGGCTTCTTGCCTGTCTTTCCCAACAAGACCTGAGTGTAGTCCAGCCTCCTCGTCGATTTCTTCTTCTCCTTCCTTTCCGTCTTTCCTGAGGGGGCCTTGAGAGTTGTGCTGCAGCACACTGACAGCCTGATTTGGAGCCTGTGAGTCTACCGAGTTTCGGGGGCCATCGCTCTGCTGAGATCGGCGTGCGATGATGACTGATCTTCTGGGCTGTGCGCCCTGCGCATGGGCATAGATGCTTCCCCTCTTTCTGAACTGCTGCTTGAATCTTCCATCCTGCACCACCGCTACAAAATCATCCTTCTCCACCCCATCAGCAGACCCTCCAGCGCTCTCGGAATCGTGCCATGAACTTTTGTGCCGAAGTGTCTTGTGTCTACGCAGGCCATGTTTGATCTGGCCAGCCTCGACCAGGGAGTCGTAGATCGCCTTGCAGAATGTCAGACACGCAGCAACCTGAAGGCAACAAAAGAAAAAGACAGAAAGACCCGAACAGGAAAGAAGAAGTGTCAGCCTTGCGTGAAGGAGGCAAACAAAAGTGCTACGAAAAGACAGATAAGGGAACCGGCCGACTTTCCGAGTTTTGCATCTCCTGCCTCGAAGAGTTCTTTTCGAGCCGCCGTCTTTTCAGTTCACGTCAACAGATGACAGCTGCGACGATACACCACCTTCTTCTGACCTGTTGCTTGGTGTTCCCTCCCTCTGTGCCCCGCATTTACTTTCTGAAATGCATGCACTGACCTGTTGCTTGGTGTTCCCTCCCTCTGTGCCCTTGTACTCGTCGTCCTCTTCTGCCGGGTTGAAATTCTCCAACCTCGAGAGCATCCCTGCGTCTCGAATGTTCGCAACCATCTGCACCAACATCAGCCCTCAGAGAGAAAAATTCATGAAGCAATTTTTGGGATTGCAAAAACTTCACTTCGATTTTGTGTTCATCGAACCCCATTCGTGATGTGTGTGTGCCGGATGCATCCTTGAATGTTGCAGAGGTTTCGACGATGTTTATTCGATCGATCGATTCTTGAATTTGAGGTGTGCGGGTGGCGAGTTGTTGCTTCCATGCACTCATTTTGGATTGACCAACGAAAGGAAGGTCTCACACTGAACGGGTCCGGCACTTTGCGCTGCTGACTTTCTTTTGTCATCGAAATTCACAGAGAGAGACAGGAGACAAAGACAGAATTCTGCACCCACCTCCCTCCCCACCGGCCCACCCACCCATATACACACAACGAGACAGGCAGATAGACGAACAAGAAGACGGAGATAGATTGACATACGGACCTCTCGAAGCTGGCGTCTCCTCCAAAGATCGAAGAGAAATACTAACAGTGCGATCATCGCAAGAAACCCTGCTAAAATGAACGTTCCCCCCATTTCAACCAGAGACAGCGCTGTGCTATCCGGGTCTCGTGTCTGGTCGATAGCTCCGACGACAGACTGTTTACAGAGAGGGTCCTGCTTGCCGAAATAAGTATCGAACGCTGCCGTACTCGCCTCGCGCCACCATCCCTGACGGATCCCGTCAGAGACTGCCCAGGAAATCGGCTGCTCGATCTCCTGCCGCACAGGGGCAGCTATTGCCACCATGGTCACTGGAAGCGCCAGCATGATCTGTAATCATTCGCACGCATTCAGACGCAAACATTCAGAGAGAGAGACAGGGAGTCGGACACGGGCAGAGCCAGAAATGGCACCACCAAGTCCAGGATGATAAATAACAGATGCTTGACTGGATTCGAAAACAAACAAAACAAACAAACAAACCAAACGAACAAACGAAGAAACAAACAAACAGGCAGACAGACAGACAGGATGAAAGGAAGAAAGAACGAAAGAACGAAAGAGCGAAAGAAAGAAAGGAAGAAAGAAAGAAAGAAAGAAAGAAAGAAAACAGAAAAAAAAAAAGAAATAAAGACGCTCTGACCTTATCGCAATGTTCTTTTGGGTCCTCAGAACTGTAGTATCCCCTCACAGTGGCCTCCCAGAGTTTCTTTTCTGTGATCACGGCCCCGCACGTGTTGTTGTCCATGAAGTCCACGATGTCGGGACCGAAATCGACGATTTTGAACAGAGGTTCCAGCTGCATGCACTCGATTCACGCAGAAGGATGAATATACAGACGATTAAACACACGACAAAGACAGACAGATTTACAGAGAGTCAGATAGACAGAATAAGGTGGGACGAAGGGAGGGCAGGAGAGCTTGAGAAGCTGATATGACAAATGACAGTCAGCCGAATATGTGCAAAGAAAACAGGAATGAGAGCTACTCTCAGGCTAAAGAGCACGAAAAGAAGATCACAGACACGGAGGCAGAGACAATCACACCCACCCACACCCAGAGAGAGAGAGAGAGAGAGATACCTCTGGAAATTCAGCCAGCAGTCTTTCCCTGATCAGGTCTCCCCCACAGACGCTGATTGTTCTCTCTACCGCGTCCTCCATCGACTCGATTGCAGCTGCAAGGAATTTATTTGTTTCCACATTTTAAAAAGGAATTAATTAGTTTTATTTGAAGCTGCACTGCCTGTCCCCTTGAGGGCGGTCAAAGCTACCGACAGAGCCGATTCTTTGACGCAGGCACAACCAAAGCGACTGAAATACTCGACTGACAGAACAGAGCTCGATTGTCTCATTGCAGCTAGATGGAGCGAAAGAATAATGTACAAATCGATAACATGCAACAAAACAACATCATCAATCCAAAATTTACCTGAAGATTGTCGGACCTTGACGAAGAACGACGCCAAATTTGCCTGCGGACATAAAATGCAAGAGCATGGCTCGCTGGTATTACACATGGGCGAAGACATGCACGAACAGACACAGGAGAAACAAGCAACGAAAAAGGTGAAAGAAATGTGGCAGGATTGCTGCCCCGTCGTCAATTTGTCACTCACACAACAAGAAATAGAGAAAGCAATCTTTGAGACGAATTTCATTTTTGTTGGAGTGAAGAGCTGTCTTTGTCTCTACGTGTCTGCCCCCCTCGCGCTGGACGTCTGCCTATCGGAACATCCATCCGTCTGTTTCTAGCTGTGTCCACTCCAATAAACCGACCGTATAGGTAGAGATTGTGAGGAGGATAAAAATGCCGAACGCCAGGTTCAGAATCCTTCCCGCAGGAAGGACTGGATTCACCGAGGGCGCGGCACTCAAGAAGCTGTGGATTGACAAATAGAGACCTCTGCATTCGATAGAAGGCAGAGGAACAAGAACTTCGTGAGAAACTGTGTACATGCCCTCATATGCAGACGAGAACAAAGAATCAGAAACGTCATTAGTTTTTCAACCATAAGAGTAGCCATGCAGATGATCGGACGATATTTGTTCGTTCAGCTTTTCCTCGACTCACACACTCACTCATTCACTCCATCCAAAGCTCCATCCATGCTTCTGTCTCTCCATCTTCCATGTAACTGCTTACTCACTGATTGATTCACTTTCTCTTTTCCCTACTCCCTGACCTTCCGAATGAGTTCAGGAACCCTTTGTGGGGAAAGTCTTCGTCGTTTGCGAAGGTCTCCACCAGCCAGAACAGCATGGCAAAAAGGAGCACCACAGAGAGAATACAAAGCCAAACCTGCAAAGACCAGCCGCAATTGTTGATGTTCTTTCGGGGTCCAGCACAGAAATTCAACAAGCGGGAGGAAAGTGAAACAGGCAGAAAAAAAAAAAAGGACTGTCGACAGGATAAGAGAACGATCTGGAGCAAGAACTGAAGCGTGTCGCATGCCAACAATGAAAGAGCAAAATAAAGGTGTCTTCGCAGACGTTGCAGAGCTGCGTGCAACTCGGCCTCTTCGGCGCATTTTTCTCCCGGGCACAGAAAAGTGATGGCCCAACATTTACATTCAACATACAGTAAATGCAGTCTTGCCCACCTACCTCAAGTTTGTAAGGCACAAAGGGTCTGGTGATGATCGAAACAAATGTCTCCGTGTTGTTGTCCTTTCTGCATAGAGCACACATCCACCAAATACCTCATTTCGCGCACGAATTTCCGTCAGACCTATAGTCTCTGTACGCATCTTTCTTTGCTGCCGCTTGTGAAGCACACACAAAGAAGAAGGGGAGGAAGCCAGAGAGACGGATGGGTTGAGGGAGGGGGGGAAGGAGAGAGGGGTTTGCGGGGGAAAGAGGGGGAGAACGCATAAAGTTCTGCAATGTCAAACAGACACACAATTGAAGAGATACGCCCTCAGTCCGACAGAAAAGCAGGCTGAGAGAAGAAAGAAAAAACCCATTCAGTGACGCACTTCCATGAGATCAGGTGAAGAGGCTCAAATTCCAGAGTGTGTGCGAAGGTTGTCATCTGTCTTCTTTCGGGCAGAGGCCAAAAGTCACCGATACAGATGTCCGTCAAATTTAGAGCTACGTCGTGGACACAAGCCGAATAGGGCCTGCAGTCATGAATACGACCACGGAGCTGTCTCTCGTTGATGCATTCATTCATCAAACTATCAGGGCAAAACGCACATCAAATGAAACCAGCATTCGTTCCTGATCCATCAATTTAGGTCAGCAGTAAGTGATCAAAAACCTGGGAAGAAAGAAACGACTCCACATTCTCGTTATGACAAATTTATTTACTCAGTCTTGAAAGCTGCTGCTGTCCCTTTCCGTCCTGACAAAATGACTGACAAACCGACCGATCAACAGACCTACCATGGGTACCTGTCGAGAGATCCCTGCGAGATCCCAACCCAGTACCAAGAGATCTGGTGATGGGCAAACAGTTGAGTGAAAAACTGCACTGTGGCTCCTCGAGCCGTGCCATCCTGCTGCCAGCTGCAGGAACTCTCACAGACGCACAGAAACACAACAAAACAGTGCATGAAAGACCGTTGTGGTGCCTCAAGTTAAACAGATAAATGTGAAAGACACCAGCGATCCCTTTTCAACATAAAGGCAGTCCAATCGTTGTCTCTGTGTCAATTTTTGCTCCTCATACTTTGCTCATCTCTCTCTCTCTCTCTCCTTCAAGGAGACAGTCCTTTTCATTTCTTTCCTAGATGCGGGTTTTCTGCCACTTTGACCCACGAACCCAGGCTATGACGCCTTCGTTCTCTCTCATCCGCTGCTCCACCGTGTGGTGAGCCCGCCCTCCCTCACGGATCCAGAATTACTTTGGAGTTTGCATTCCCCTTCCCTCCTTCCCTCCTTCCTTCCTTCCTTCCTTCCCTCCTTCCCTCCTTCCCTCCTTCCTTCCTTCCTTCCCTCCTTCCTTCCTTCCCTCCTTCCCTCCTTCCTTCCTTCCTTCCCTCCTTCCTTCCTTCCCTCCTTCCCTCCTTCCTTCCTTCCTTCCTTCCTTCCTTCCCTCCTTCCTTCCTTCCCTCCTTCCCTCCTTCCTTCCCTCCTTCCTTCCTTCCCTCCTTCCCTCCTTCCCCCCTTCCCTCCTTCCTTCCTTCCTTCCTTCCTTCCCTCCTTCCCTCCTTCCCTCCTTCCTTCCTTCCCTCCTTCTCTCCTTCCCTCCTTCCCCCCTTCCCTCCTTCCCTCCTTCCCTCCTTCCCCCCTTCCCTCCTTCCCTCCTTCCCCCCTTCCCTCCTTCCCTCCTTCCCTCCTTCCCCCCTTCCCTCCTTCCCCCCTTCCCTCCTTCCCTCCTTCCCTCCTTCCCCCCTTCCCTCCTTCCTTCCTTCCTTCCTTCCTTCCTTCCATCCTTCCCTCCTTCCTTCCTTCCTTCCTTCCTTCCTTTCTTTTGCTGACTACTCTGACTCGTCTTCCTTCAATGTTCCACTCAGTGGCTGCTCTCCTCTCTCGCTCGCTCACTTGCTGATCGATCGAAGGGTTCAGTCAATACCTGCATGGGGCAGAATGCTGGAAACGGCGGGAAAAATTGGGTGGATGACTTGGCTCAACTATCTACCCTTTTTGTGTGAGTGTATGTGTGTATGTGTGTCTATCTATCTGTCGGACAGACAGACTGACTGACTGACTGACTAGAGATGGTGGGTGTCGACTCCCGAGTCTGGTGCTGCAACTCTGAGGGTCCTCTGTTTGAGTCCCTCGAGGAGCCGCTGGGTCGTGTAGCTGTCCAGGTTTCCTGATGGTTGGTTTCATTGTTTCATTATGAATGTCAATCAGTAGACACAATGAGCGGAGCACATTCAGAATTCCACCTTTCAGGCCAAATGACTCCGCTAATCACTGGGTGTTGTGGGCATAGGCCTCGGAAGCCTTGAATCAATCACACAGATTTACCACAGCCTAAGCGAGTGGTTCACCCGCTTTTACCACAGACAATTAGGGAGGAGGTGAAGAGCTCGAAAGGTTTGCGCGCATGAGGGAAGGCGAAGAAAGCTTAGAATCGAGCCTAGTCAAACTCTCTGGGTTACCGGTGAATGCTGTTCCAGTGAGTTGCTAAATCTCACACAGACGTCAAGAATATTGACAGATTGCACATGAAAAGCAAGTCCCACGGGCGGCGAAAGAGGAAGTAATAGACTGTCCATGCAAAGCAGCTGCAAAATCCTGTCAGACAGGTCGTCAAATTTCAAGCTCCTCTGACTGACCGCACGTCTCAAAAGAGTAGTAAACAGTTAGTCCAGAAAAAAGGCTGCTCCGATGGTGCGGACGCAGGCAGTTG
>JAHBMJ010001953.1:77988-87988 GCA_018398765.1 Chromera velia | reverse complement strand
AGGTTAAATAAGGAAGGGGAAAGAGCTAGAAAACTGCATGCATTCAGGATGCATTCAGGAAGTAACCACAAAACTTGTGTGTGTGGTGAAAGATCTGATACGATTGACTGACTGTTTTTTTTTAGGTTTTATTCGATCATGGATGCATGAATCTGCTTTTTTGCATGAGCCTTTGCACAAATTCTATAGCATAATTGACTCCGATCAACTTAGTAAAAGCAACAGCTAAACGTTTCTAAAGTCACCAGTAAAGCTAAGTATATATATTTGACACTGAATCAAGTTCAATCAACAGGTTGATAGCAATGCAGATAGAACTTCATAGAAGTAGTGCCGAGTACCTATAGGCTGAGTACACCTAACCCAGCTTAATACTATATTTTTGTATGAAAGTTTGAATATGAAGTACTACCAACTCTATAATAGTATCAATTAATTTGAGTGAGATAAGGCGGGCGTCAGATAACTGGCACGCAGGTCCAGGGCTCCGGCCCCAAACATAATATAATCCTGTAATCCTGTATATATAAGTTTAGTACTCTTCTAAACTCTATCTCAAAACTACCCAGGCAAGAAGTAGTATTTAGCTAAGTACTAGGCCATTCAGTAATTTAAAGCCTGAGTCATGTAGCTAAATAATTTAAAGTATCTAAAACAATTTTTGGAGCAATTTAGAGTAATTTAAAACAATTTACAATTATTAGTAAGCGCCAGAGAATGAATATGGCGACAGATAGACATAGCGGGAAGGCCCTAAGGCGGAACATATCAATCAATCAATAAAAAAAAATTAATCAATCAGCGTTATTTAAAGTTTATACAGAGCTCTATATGTATATGTTAATGTTTTGTTGCAGTACAGTATCTTAGGCACATATTGTTTTTTGAGGATCAAGTCCACGCAAATACACATGTCGACTTGCAACCGCAATAAAAATGGCTTCGCCAGCGTGGAACAACAAGAGATATCAGAGGGAAGGGAGGCAGATGCAGGAAGAGAGTCCACAAACACGGTAATATCGAAGGTAGCGGTCCAGTGATGTCCAGTGGATCGCTGGAAAATCTTAAAGAAGCGAGAGGGACTGCACAAGTGGACTTCAGAGGTGAGACTTTTCACCATTCTTCATCCGTCCCCTTTTCGGAGGAATCGGAAGAAACGCGATCATCCCGGGCCCCCGTGCCATGACTCAATTCATTTCCCGATTGGACGGCAGCGGTGGACGAAAGAAAAGAGGGACGTATGGAGGGAGCACACCAACCACCCCCCTCCTTCTCCGGGAACACATTTTTTCTTCCTTTTGCCCTTCGCTCAGTCTCTCTGTCATGACTTCTGTAACGCATCCTGCACACACGCACACACACACACACACACACACACACACACACACAGAGAGAGAGAGAGAGAGAGAGGGAGAGAGAGAGGGGCACCTTTAGTGAGAGCAAGAACAGAAGTGAAGAGTTTCAATGCAGAGAGACGGAGAAAGAAGAGATTGAAGTGAGGGGGGGGGGAAACAGAGAAAAGGAATACAAACAGAAATAAACACGACAGGACGGAGGAAAGACAGACATACCATATGACTTCTTTTTCCGAAAGATAGAAGGAAGGCACACAGACAGAGCGAAGGAACGGACGAAAGAAAGGCATTGACCCAAACGAAAGACGGGAGGAGGAGGAGGAGGAAAGGGTGAGTCATCTCGTCACGAATTTCATGTTGTCAAATCAACTAACTGACCACCCCTTCCTCTGCAGGAACAAACGGAACCTCTAGAGCCCCCGGAAGGACTTCATCTCTCTCCAGGACATCCGATGGAGCTGCACCGCTACCCGAAACTGCAAGGGGAGGGGGGGCCTTCAGGGGGGGGGACCTAGAGGAGGCAGAGGGGGCGTTACCTGGGGAGGACAAGAAATTGCCCCCGCTAGGGGCCGCGGCACTTTCATCCCCCTCCTTTCCCTTTTCCTTTTCCTTCAAACTGTCTCTTCCTTTTCCTCTGCTTCTCCATCCAGATTTACTCTTCTCCTCGCCTCCCGATTCTCTGTCTTTCTCTGCAGACAGTCTCTGGCTACCTCCAAATCGAAAGCTGGATTTTTTTGGTCCTTTTCCCTTCTGTTTCTGTCCACCCTCAGTCTGAACGTCCTCGTTCCCCTCCGCTGTGGGACTCAAGGGGACGGGGCCTGCTTGTGAATCTGCAGAATTGGCTCGTTCGCGTGCCGACGTCCCCTGTCTACCCCCGGCACGCCCTCCGTGTCCTTCATCACTTGACTGATTCGTCACTGTCCGTTTTAAACCCACACCTTCTGCCATTCTGGTGGCAATCCGTGTGCTCCCCCCCACGATGGCAGACGCGACTTTGCCGACCATCGACGGAGCTTGAGTGCCAGCGGCTTCTTCCGTCACTCTTTGCTGAGTTGTTGCTAACAACGCCTCAAGGCTTGCGTCCAGGTCTGAAGCAATCTCGGAGGCTCGAATAGCTGCACCGGTAGTGTCCAACGGACCGGAGTGGGCGTACGGAATGTTGGCTGGCTTTCCGAAATGACGTGGGGGTGGAATGTAAGGATCGGAAGTTTCTTCCCTCGGGGTGAGACCGGGGCGGAATGCTGCTGTGGGGGTGGACAACTGATCTCTGCTTCTGGTTTTCCGTGCCTGCGGCGGCGGAAGACGGGGCTGCATTGTCCCCTCCCCATTTTCCGCTTTCATGACACCATTTGACGCCCCAGCCACGCCTTCTTCCATTTCTTTCAGGAGTGCGTCTCTGCCTCCCCCCTCATTTTCAGCGTTCGATTTCATTCCTTTTGCCTCCGCCGCTTTCACCTCCGCTTTACAAACGGCTTCTAAAGCAGGGGACGCCTGGAAAGCATCACAGGCAGCTAACGCTTTCCCACCCCCTTCCGCCCCCCCTCCCCCTTCCCCTGCCGTCAGCGGTTGTTTCTCGGCCTGGCTGCCCGGACCAGGGCGGTTGTCTTTCATTGGAGGCGGTAGGGATGTTTCCTCACTGCATCACACCGGAGCACAAACACGGACGTGACAGGGCAGGGGTCGACACGGCCAATCGAAGAGCACACGACGAAAAAAGGGAAAAGTGAGAAGTGATCAATACACGCATGCAAAGAGGAAGAAGAGCAAGAGTTCAGTGCACTGCTGCCACCACCAATTCTTCTTTCGTCAGACGGAAGACAAATAAAAACACGAGATTTCCGACAGTTTCGTCCCCTTTCATTCAAGGAACCCCTCAGAGTTCAGTGTTGGCGAATCACCCAAGGACGTCAGAGTTCAGAATATCACAGAATGAAGCAAACGAGATCAGTGTCAGGAGAGGCTGTTCCGGCAGATGCAAAAATCAGTTCAAGTGGGAATGTGGAGCACAAATCAGAGGGCAATCATTTGATTGAAAGTCACCAAGAAACTAACTTGTGGTGGTTGTTGTCAATTGAATTGCCTTGCGCAAGAAAGATGTGCAACTTCTTCAGCTGTCTGATGTAGCAGGCAGACCACGCTGCTATCTTGAGGAGGGCAGCAAACTCAAACATGGTCGCAAAAGCCAGAAATGAATTCACGAATTGTCCCAGCGCCCCAACAAGAAAAAGAATGACCACCGCAATGACGTATACGATGGCGACAAAGTAATACAGACATTCCACCCAGCGCGCACGAAGTGCCAGCCAGGTGAGCAGTTCGTAAGCGCGAAGGTTTAGGAGTACAAGGGAGTAAGTGATGGCGCCTTGAGCCAGCAGCTCAATGATGTTTGGATTTCGGAATTTGAGGCAGTTGACGAAGGAAGACTGGCTGAGGTTCAGCTCCTGGACTTTCGAGCAATCGATAGCGGCATCGGCATTCGCCAGAAGCGTGTCAAAACTCAAAGGGGCCTGGAAGCAGTCCATTCCGTTCTCACACTGTTCTTCTGGTCTGGTGCCTGCAGTGGTCACACTCGTTTCAATGACCAGCTGCTCCCATACGTAGGCAAAGGCAACAACCAAAGTGAGCCGCAGACACATCTTGGCTTCTTTGCGCACATTCTTTCCCAACTGATGAAGCGTGATGTCTGTACCAAAGCAGAAAATCCGGCGCCTTTCGACCTTGAAACACCTAAATGCGTAAGGAAGAATGTTATAGTGGCGCATGAACCACTCTAAGAGCAAAAGAGCACCAGCAACGAACCCTACAAGCAGCAGCGTGTAGAGCCGATACTCCAAGTAGCTCAGTCCCGTGGTCATCTTTGTGTGGGTGACAGATCTGAATTGCCTCAGGGATATACTCCCAGCTACCAGCCTGCAGTCTGGAGATCAAACAACACACGAGCACTGCCTGCACTTTGTCCACTCTAGGAAGAGCACTGGGTACTTCAACGTCCCCACAAGTCGACTCCTGTTCAATGATTTCTCAGCGATTGAAGTTTACAGCATCGATCCACAACTCCAACATGGCCAGGAAAGAGTATGCTCAATGGACCTGCAGACTACGACAGACCTTAATTGGCAGACTGAATCTGAAGAGGAAAAATCACCCCGGATGTTTTCGGATTCAGGATTGCTCAGCAACATTGCTAAAAGAATAAGAAAAACGTGGAAAGTTACCGCGAAAACACCCGCAGGGGTGATGATCCCCAAGTTTATGCGCGAGAGTCAAATTTCCAGGAACAAATCCTGGCAACTGTCTTTTTGACACGTACATGCATTAAAGATGATCGAGACAGTTTGTGGATGTTTGTGGTGGATACGTGTTGCCGTAGCTTCCTTCAAGGATCTCTCAATATCTCTCAATCCTTTCGCCTTGAATTTCTAGACGGAGTTCTGAAACCTCCCTACACAGATTTTGTCACCGCTGCAAGTGGAAGTGAAAGTGCGTATCCTGTAAGACTACTTAGTGAGGTGCTTGGTGGCCATCATCTATTTTTGCTTCGTCTCCTTTGGGTTCGAGCGCAAAAGGTTTGAGCACTCTTTTCACCCGACGGACGGGGTGATCCCCCCCTCGTTTGTCGGTCGTCTTTTTTTATAAGCAGCTGTTCCTGCCTCGTTTTTGTTAGTCCAGAATGAATCCAGCCTTCTTAGCGGCGAACCCGGCTCTTGCGGGCCAGTTGATCACGGGTGTGGCGTCGTCTGCCATCAACTCCGCAGCAGTCAGTCTCCACGCCTGGAGCAAGTGTTGCCTGCCCTACGATTTTTCCGCCTCTGGAGGAGGTGAAGGTCTCCATCTCTTCCAATTTGCTGCCTTGACTCCATACTGTTATTCAAAGGATGTGTCTAATCGTATTTTTGCAGGCCGACAACCCGGAGAAACCAGCTTCTCGCCCGCCGCCGAATGAGGAAGAGGAAGGCGTTTTTGAGAAGGCAGAGAAGAAGAAGCAGAAGACCGGGTGGTTTGCCATGTGCACCAGCCCCACGACTGATGAGGATGAAATTGTTGCAGACGAGCTGGATGTGCCCAATCCGGGTGACCAGCTGTACCTGCGTCTCCTGGTGTGGTCTGCCAACAAGCTCCCGTCTCTGGATGTTCCAAACATTGGAGATATCTTCGCGGGAAAGGGCTCCAACGAGTCTGACCCTTACGTAGAGGTGCACTTCCAGGGAAAGACCTACAAGACCCGGCACATGGAGGACAACAACAACCCGGTGTTTCAAGAGGTCTACGAAATGCCGATTGGAGTCAGTTAGTCAACCAGGCGTCTTTCAACCCTTCTGCAGCCCCCTTCATTCCGTTTTGTTTTGCAGTACTTTGTGGATTCTGTTCCGCTCCTCCAGGCAGACTCAGTCACCATATAGATGTCAGCTGAAGCCCGACGGCTTGCCAAGGGACATGCGTGCGCATGTGTGACAGAACGGATAAGAAAGCACGCCTCAAAATCAATGTCTTGGATTTGCTTGATATGTGCAGGGTGGTCGGGACACCGTGACGTTTTATGTGAAGGACTACGACCTAGTTGGGGAACACGATTTGTTGGGGACTGCCACTCTGAAGATCCCTCACAAGCCGACCTCGATCAAAAAAGAGGAAATGGTCCTGAAGGGGGTACCGGTTCCGGCAGGGTTCCAAAGCTGGTGGCAGAAACCACCAGACTCTCGGCTGACCGTCTTTTACCAGGTTCGTCACACTCTTCTTCTCTTTTCTTTAGGGACTTGTCTGTGGGGCTGATGGTGTCAGAACTGAAATTCTGACCTCTTGACACTCACTTGTCCTTCTGACTCTTGCATCTTTCTTTCATCTCGCAGTCACAGTCATCTGGCAAAGCCGCAACCCCTCTGTCACCTCATTCATCTGCTGCGTGCCCCTGCCCCTCTTGACCCCTCTGCTCTCTCTTGCCATCCGTGTTCATAAGAGAAAGGGGAGGGGGAAGAGGGGGAGCCGATGTTTGTGTGTGTGTGTGTGTGTGTGTGTGTGTGCGTGCTTGCGTGCGCGCGCGCGCGTGGGTGTATGTGTGTGAATGCGAGCGTGAATGCGTGTGTGCAGGTTGTTCGGTCTCTAGAGAACCAGCCCGACATGGTCTGGCTCGCACAGAGTTCGGAGGATGCGGGGGGGGAGTCCACTCAGAGTTACGACGTTCATGTGAAGATCCTCTCGTGCCACGTCTACCACGAAGCGTGGAAGAAGCTCCCGAAACGAAGAACCAGAAGCACCTTCCTTCGTATAGAGTCAGTCAGTGCGTCATGGTAGCTGTCTCTCAGTCTCTCTGCCTGCCCGTCTCTTTGTCTGTCAGCCTGTCTGTCTTGCTGGCTGGAAGGCCGGCTTGCTGTCGCTCTTACTTTTGGTCAGAACGTCGTTCTTTTGAACGCCTCGTCTTCTTTCTGTGCGCTTCTGATACAGTCCCTGTGCAGTAATCAACTGGAATTGTTTCCCCCCCTCCCGCTCCTGCTCCCGTCGCCCTGGCTGCTTCCTCACGCAAATATTTGCACCGTCCCCCCCTCCCCTCCCCTCCCCTCCCCTCCCCTNCCCTCCCCTCCCCTCCCCTCCTCTGCAGGTGTGGAGACGAGAAGATCTACAGCGACCCCCTTGAAGAGACCTTCTACCCTGGTAACACGATCGACCCCATCACATACGAGAACACCCTGCAGGAGGTGCAGAACCCGTACAAGAAATTTCTGCCCTCCGACGACAAGTACGACTACAAGGTCGAGGCAAAGAAATACTGGGACAGGGTCAATAAGGCCAACCAAAGAGCCACAGAGAGAAGGCTGAAGGAGGAGAAGGCGAAGAAAGAAGAGGAGCAGGCGCACGCAAACCCCCAGGAAGCTGCCGGTACGTCTGGGATAGAATTGAATTGAGAAGCATTGTGAGGTTTGCATTTTTGAAGTCTTCGGGAGGCACAGACAGAGCTCTCTCTGCCTTGGAGGGACCCACGATGAGCACTACTTCGTTCTTTTCTCCGATCACGTCAGAAAAGAAGATCTAATTCTCCGTTCTGCGGAATCCCCTCTGAATGCACTTCATCCACCTTCTGCTGTGAGCTCGTCTTTTCTTTTTCGCTGTCTGTTTCTCTTTTCTGTCCCCTGTCCCCTCTATTGCTTGAGTGTGTGTGTGTGTGTGTGCGTGTGTGCAGGGGCTCTGGAAGCAGAACCAGAGTCTCCGGGGCGTTCCTTTGTTCATTCTCTGAGCAGGCTGGGAACTGCGAGAGTGAGTGAATGGATGGGTGAAAGGATTGCCTGTATGCAGTTTGTGGTCTTCTGGTGCCTCTCTAACAATCATCGCAGCCCCTCTCCTCCCATTCCGCCACCCTCCCTTTCCCCCCCGTCTCTCTGTATCCAAAAAACGGCATTTTCTCTCGAGCGGTTTCTGACTCTCCCTCTCTCTCTCACTGATCTTCTTCCAAGCTTCCGGTGTCAGATGGTGTGAGGGGGGGGGGCCATTCCTCTGCCGGATGAAGGGTTGTTGAGATCATGGGTTGATAGAGGGGGTAGAGAGTCACAGAAAGAAACTCATTGCCCATGCACATAGACACAAGAGAACGCTAGGGACAGGCGTGCGAAAGAGTGTGAAATGTTCTTTCTGCTTCCCTTTTGCGTCGTATGTTGTACTCACACGACACTCGTTCATTTTGCCCTCCATTTCCTTCCTTCCTTCCTTCCTTCTTTTGTTTCTCTCTGCAGCTGTCGAGAGCAGGATCATCAAAAGCCCCCCTGGGCGTGGACAAGAAGGTCGAGGCCGCGGAGTTTCCCGTGGAGGAGGAGCTCTGCCTTCCCCTGGTGCCCTTGGTGGACCGGAAGATTACGTTGAAGGACAAAACGAGAACAGACTTTCTGACCACCAAGTAAGTTCTGTTCGTAAGGTGCGACATTCAAAGGCAAGAGAGTGGCCCGCTCTTCGTTCCCCCCGCATGCGATCTTTTTAACCGACATCGCGCGTCTGCCTTCATCCGCCTCTTTGTTGTTTTTCTTCCGGCCGGAGTCTCTTTCTTCACACACAGCTTTTTATGCCATGCTGGCGATTCCTTTCGTGAGACGATTAAATTGATTCGGGCAACGGGAAGGTATTCTGACAGCTTCCTGTCTCCCAAGTGAAAAATGTGCAGAGTACTCTTTCTTTTGTGATTGCTGTTTGCCTTTCTTTGCGTAATGTGACTGTTTTGCTTTTGACAGGCTCGAGATCACCTTCATGACGAAGATGAAGCTGGACAGGAAAATGCTTGAGAAGGATAAGGAAGTGGAGCAGCAAGAGAAGGCCGTGAAGAACAAGGTGAAGGCAGAGCAGGCGGCAAAGAAAGATGCTGCAGCGAAGAGCGCTGCTGAGAAGCAGATAGAGGCTGTGGAGGAAAAGGTGAAAGAAAGCGAGAAGGATCGGGAGAAACACGTCAGTCATCCTCTGCGTTCCCTTAGTCTTCTTCTTCTCAGGCAATCTCGATCACGTCCCTCACATTCCTACTCCGTTCTCCTCTCCGAAATCTCACTCACATTCGGGTCTGCAGTGCACCTCTATCGGCCTCTATGCAGCGTGTCCTTTTTGCCCAGCGCATTTGTCCACAAACCTCCGCTGTCCTCTTCCGAAACAGCCATCTCACTGCATGCACCTTTTACGATCCCTTTTGTATCGAGATGGACGCTTCTCTCCCTCGTGCCGTCCTTCCTCGATGTTTCTTTCTGTCGCTCCGTCGAGGCATTCGTTCTTCCCTCCGCATTGCTTTCTCTGTCGGGAGAGGGAACGTAGATTCGTCCTCTTTCGGGTGGGCTTGGTGTGAGTAAATGAATTGTGCTTTCTTTGACCTTCCCCGCCCTTCCTCCCTCCCTCCCTCCCTCCCTGCCTGCGATCCTTGACTGAATTGAATTGAATGCAGACCGAGGAGGAGGGGAAGATCACATTGGAGTTGGACGACTTCTGGCACGACATCAACGAGAGCAGGGCAGACGCAGATGAGAGAAAACTCGACAGAGTCAGTCAGACAGTCAGTCAGTCAGTCAGTGAGACAGGCGATCAAGTCAGTTCGGGGCGGAGAATCCGAAGTCCGGCAGGGAGACAGACAGACGCAGAAGGAGGCTGAACGGGCAAGTAAATAGACAGGTAGGCACTCAACACCCGTGCCGCTGCTGTTCCCCGATCCTCGAAGAACCGCCGAAAGAAAAGACCCGACACAAGACCTCGTTGTGCACCTTGACACCCGCATGCATGAATGCAAGGTAGGGCCTCTCTGTCTCTCTGTGTCTTTTGTTTATCTGTTCATTCATTCATGTCTTTGCAGAAAGAGTGGACGGGGGAATGCATAAAAGTACCCAACGGTGGAACAAGCATAACAAAAAAGTACTACATGATCCAGCCTGCGCTCATCAACGGAGCTGTTGCCAGGAGGGCGATTCTCTACTCAACCTACTCTAGATTCGGAGAGGTCAGTCCTTCAGCAAGTCACGGTCACAGAAGTAAAGTATATGGCAACTTCTTGTCTACTATTCTCTCGGTCGACGTTGATTTGGGATCGTCTGGTCTCGCTTCTGTAGTCCGTGTGCATCACTGAAAGTCTGCTTTTGTCGCCCCCTGGGCTTTGTTGTTTCTGCGTCGTTTACTGTTTTCCCTGTGTGTGTGGGGGG
>JAHBMJ010001953.1:35163-77874 GCA_018398765.1 Chromera velia | reverse complement strand
GGGGCGAAACGGTAAATAAGGAGGACCACCATGCTTGAAAAAGAGAATGCGTCTCTCTGGGAGGAGATGACCGTCCGTGAAGCAAACAAGAGGTCATGCATCCAGGACGTCTCTTTGTGTCTGTATGTATGTATGTTTGTATGTATGTATGTATGTATGGACGTGTGTCCCAACCAATATGCACGCAAGAGTGCAGGTCGACTTGGTGGTGGAGATCACCCCCGAGAAGATGGCAGAGGAGGGATTTGAGGACGGAGAGGAGAATGAGCCTGGTGCCCTGGACAAGTTGATGGATCAGATCCGGAAGTTCCAGGCTAGACAGGCAGCGCGGTCGTTCGACAAGAAACTCTTCAGAGACACTGGGGAGATTCCGAACAACAACCAGATCAACAAGAGGAGAAAGGCAGAGATGCAAAAAGCACTTACGAGAGCTATCAAGGAGGGCGTGTACATCTGGAAAGCGTGAGTCTCTCATTTTAATTACTGACTGTTGCAGTGTATTTGAGCAACAGCAGTGAAAAAAATCACCGCTTTGGAAACGGTACAATCAACGCACAGGGAGGAAATCAGACAGACGGCTGAGTCTTCAGCCCAAAGACAGAGAACGACTGGCCCTGTTCCCACATGCAGATGTGCTCATTCCGTACTGTGTCTTATGAGAGAAGAAAAGAAGGGAGAGCTTCCTTTTCTTTCCTCTTTTTTTCTTTTCATTCTCGCCCCCGTTTCCAGGATAGACACTCTCCCCCCCCTTCTCGAATGCACGTTTCTCTGTGTATGTCTGTATGTATGCAGGTACAACTACCCCCCGAAGACCGCGCTGTCAGGAGATCGGAAGCCCCGCCCCATCCCCCTGTACATGTTCGCATACGCAGACTTCCTCCCCGAGCTTGATCGGCAAGCCATCCTCGCTCCTCCGCCAAACCAAAGGTCGGTCGGTTGGGCTGCGTGCGTGCGTACGTACGTGAGTACATGTGTACGTGTGTGTGTGTGTGTGTGTGTGTGCGTGCTTCTCGAGTGGCCCTGTTCGTCTTCTCTTGCACCGTGCATCAAGTCCCGTTTGGAAGTCATTGTTTGCCCTCCCTCCTTCCTGGTGGTCTCTCCACTCAGTTGACTGACTGCATGTGATGTCTGTCTGCATGCAGGTGCGACCCTCTCGTCCGGCTGACCGTCCAGGCGCCAGGGGCAGCGAAGCCTCCACCCCAGACGAAGACGATCCACAATCGACAGAGGGAAGTCGAGTGGGAGCCCCTCTACTTTGAACTCCCTCCGGGAAGGTGGGTAGGCCGAAAAAGACAGAGAAAGGACAGTCAGTCAGTGCGTTGGGGGGGGGTAAACGCTACCTCTCTTTCCTATGTCCGTATTGGCGAGTTGAATGTCTTTCGTCACAGCAGTCCCCTAAGAGATTCGGTTTTGGAGCTGAATTCACTTTTGATTGCATTCGCCTGTCTGTCTATCTCTCCACATACCGATGCATGCATCTGAGTGTCTCCAATGAATCTTTTTTTCCTTTCCGTGTTGGTTGGGTGTGGACCGGACTTATGCCTCCCTTTCTTCCTCTCTTCACCCTTGCTTGCTGCCTGTCTGCCTGCTTGCCTTCCGTCGACCATTCCTTCCTTCTTTCGCCTCTTGGAAAAGCCCCCTTTCCTTCTTGAGTGCTCTGCTCCCCCCCCTTTCTGCCGACTGACCTTTCTTTGTGAACATGCAGACGGCGGTACCCTGTGCTTGTGGAGCTTCTCGACGACGACTCGAATTGGTTTGCAACCCGGAGTCAACTTATTGGGAAGGTCTGTTGCTCTGTCCGTCTATACGTGCAATGAGGGTGGCTCTGAGCGAAAAGGGGGAAAATTGGAGAGTCCAAGAAAGTAGCACCTGCCGTCCTGCGAGTCGTGCCATTGCAATCGTGAAAATGCTGATGTTTAGCTTCGCACAACCAGACAGCGAAGCGAAAGGACAAAAAGGGAGTTCCTCTTTGGAGAAAGGTTTTCCTCTGTGTGTCTCGTCGTTTTCCTCATGCACATTGCCTTTTCTTTTTGTGAGGGCTCCGCGTCCGCGGCTCGTTGGTCTGTCTGATTTTACTCTCCCTCCCTCTCCCTCTTCACCCTGTGTCTCCCCGTATGTGTGCGTGTGTGTGTTCGTGTGTATGTATGTACATATACATGTGTGTGTGTGTGTGTGTGTGTGTGTGTGTGTGATACATACACATGTGTGTGTATACATATACATGTACATGTGTGTCCGTGTGTGTGTGTGATACATACACATGTGTGTGTATACATATACATGTACATGTGTGTCCGTGTGTGTGTGTATACATATCAGTGTGTGTTTACGTGGAGAGAGGTTGCAGAAGGGATTCTTCGATGTGCTCCGACTTCTCGATCGGCCTACGTGGATTCACTTCTACGGAGGGAACGTGTTGGGACCCCGGAAAGACATCGACGAGTCGATGGTCCTGGGGGCTCAGCGGCCCCCTTCTTACTACCATGGATCTTTGTGCTTGTACTTCTCTCGAAGCCGCAACAAGGGCAGCATGGGCACCTGGCCTCCTCTCCCAAGCGATCCCTCCATTGGCAGAAGACGTTTTCTGGAGGTCTGTCTTTTGTTTTCTCCCCTCTCTTTCTTCTCTCTTTTCTTGTGTCAACCCTTCCTTCTTTGTCTGTCTTTCGTCCACATTCCTTTCGGCGTTCAAAGTTGCGAGTTTCTCTTTTGGGCATGTTGGACTTTTTTGTGCCTCTTTCCATGAAGAGTTGCTCTTCATGCTAATTTTTCAACCATTCTTTCCAGTCCAAGAAGAGTTGAAAGGCTGGATTTCCCTTCGTGCTCTTGTGCACGCCGACTTTCCCAGTTCGATTTTCCTGCGCCCAGCTGCTTCATTCTCTTGCGCACTCTCCCCGCCCTGCTTTTTGTTGTTTTTCAGTTTCTCTGACCTTTTTCGAATATTCTTTTCACCTTTTCGGCCGTGAATCTGCCTGTCTGCCTCTCGCTTCATCTTACTTCTTTTCTTTCTTTCTTTCTTTCTTTCTTTCTTTCCTTCCTTCCTTTCTTTCTTTCTTTCTTTCTTTCTCTGCAGGTTCGTCTCTTTCGAGGCCTCTACCTCCACGACTACGCGAAGAAGCGCGTGAACGTGCTCGTGCAAGTTGGAGGGGCAGAACTCATCCCAACGGACAGGAAGGGCAAAGTGCTGGGGAGTGAGCCGGACGCCTCGAAGCAGCAGAGGTCGATGAGAGACTTTGGGGTGAGGAACCACGACCTGCTCTGCTTCCCTGGGTATGTGAACTCGAAGGGTGTCCTTCGGTTCTATGCCTGGGACGTTGGGAGAGAGGAGAAGGGTTTCCCTCAGGGACTCGAGAGAGATGCCGATATGGTCAGTCAGTGTGTCTGTATGTCTACATGGCTGTCTCCGAGCTCAATTTGTGTGGGGGTCTCGCTACTCTTTCTTCTCGATTGTGTCTCTGCTGCAGAGAGTTCTCTTCCTTTTATCTCTTTCGAGTGACCGTCTCTTTGCTCCCTTCATTGATCCTGTCAATCCTTCTGGGTGGAGGCAAAGATGTCAAAGAGTGCATGTCTCTCTTTCTGCGTGCGTCTGCCTCAATGCATGTCCTCTTACGTGTTGGTGCATGCATGCATGCGTGAGTGGGTGTATGCGTGGGCGCATGCAGGAGTTGGAGGACCCGAAATATGAAAGGAACGCGTGGGTCCAGAGGAGGTCGAAGGAGATCAGGGTGATGGAGGGCATCAAGTGGTGCTACCTGTATATTCAGGAAGACAAGGGAACGGAACACCCGAAGCTCTTTGCGAGAATGGACCTCCAGAATGCAATCAAGCCGGAGAGAATCGTGAAGAACACCTCTGAGTGTCAGTCAGTCAGTCACCCCGTCAGCCAGTCCGCCATTCTCTTTGCCCTTCGGGGAGTGAACCGGAGTCAACAGTCAGCCTCTCGACATACTGGCTGCCGATTTGGGGCTCAGATTTGCATCTGCATGTGTTTCTGTATGACCCCCATCGATCCCTCTCTGTTAGGTGTTTCTTTTCTTCTGATGTGCTTTCTTTTCTCTCTGTCTCGTACAAACGAGATCGAGTAGACAGTACAGGAGAAATGAAAAGAAAAGAAAACGGCCGCGCCTGCGGTGTCTCTTTATTTTGTGCATCCCTTTGCTTATGTCGACGTTTTTCCTTCTGAGATGGCTGAAGTTTTTGACTTGCCGCGCACTCATGATTCGACAGTGTGCGACTGGTACTCTTCCAACCCTTCTTTCCCCTTCCCCCCCCCCGTGTTGCCTCACCGCAGCGGATGACGAGGAAGAGGAGGCGGCGGCGGCGGCGGCCCAGCAGGAGGCCTTGCCTTCCACCGCACGAGCCCAGTCGCCGGAGGAGTTAATGGAGGAGGGAAAGCTCTGCGACTGGACGATCGACGAGATCCTTGAACCGAGACCGAAGTGGGTCCCTGTGTACTGGGACACGTCGGTGTGCCAAGTGCCTGGAAATTGGAGGTTGGAGTCGAATGTGGCGGGTGCCATTTGCGGTTGGGCCTCTCTTCGACAGGACCCGATCGAGGCTGCTCGCCAAGAAGCGGCTCGACAGGGCACTATGAAGGCTGCACTTGTGGAAGGGAAGCAGAAGAAGAAGATGCAGAGGGGATCCACGACTTCGATTTACGTGAAAGAGACCAAGGTGCAGCCAGGGTAGGTCGTGCTGCATGCAGTGCCTTCATAAGGGAGGAAAGACCCCGTCTCTTTCATCTTTTGGGCATTCAGACTCATTTGCTCATTTCCGTTTCTGGACCATTACCCACAGCCTTTCTGTCTGATTGTGAGTCGAAGTAAAAAGACTGCAACCCCCGCCTTGCATGCAAAAGACACTTTTGCACCTTCTTCTTACATTCGCCTCCCCGTAACGTTTTGCTTCTCTTCCTCATTTTTCTACTACAGGAGAGGCGCGGGAGGGTTCAAGTCAAAGAACGACGCGAAGCCTGCGGCCCCGAAGCCGGGGTCCACTCTGGGAGGCCCCCAGGGTCCCGACCAGGACCGAATCGACATCGACGACAACCCATACGTGCCTGCTCCAGGAACTATGAGCTCGACTGCAGAGCACAGATTCGGTGCGCCCGGCACGGTGGTACAGTGTGAACAGGAGTTTGCCAACCCATCCGATTCGAAGGGGAAGAAGGCGGCGAGTGGGAGTGCAGAGGGGGAGGCACCGCCTGCGTCTCCAGCGGCTGCTCCTGAGACGGCCGAGGGAAGCAGACGGCGAAACGTGTTTCACAAAGACCTCTACTTTTGGGCAGATGTTCTCCAAGCAAGAAAGATTCCTTCTGGTCTGTATGCCCTCCGTTTTATCTTCCGCTTTCGACTGTGGCTGTCCTCCGCTTCTTATTGTTGAAATGCAGAGGAATGGCTGAAGAATCGCTCGTTCTTTCCACTTCCCTCCTTTTATTTTTGTTTCGCTCAGAGGCTCTTGTTTTTTCTTTCGAAACTTTCTCGAATTCGCTTAATTGCATGAAAGAAATGACTGTATGCATATCTGTGCCTGCCTGCCCGTATGCAGAGGACCCCGATGGTCTCTGCGACCCTGTGTGGAAACTCTTCGTGGAGGATCAGGAGGTTACACCCCCAGAAGTGGAGAGGGACAAGGTCATGAGACCAGACGTGCCCAACAGTCTGAACCCGTCCTACCTCCAGAGGACCTGCATCAAAATCAGATTCTACGATCCTCCGGTTCAGGGGTCAGTCGAGAAGGACGAAGTTTTGCATCGCATGCTCAGGATGGCCGTGAATGAAAAAAAAGAATGGAGGAAAAAGAAGTTGATTGAGTTGTTGAATCTACGGTAGAGGGCCTCTGGGGTCGGAGAGCAGTCCGGAAAAACAAAATCAAGCAATGGGGGAGGGTGTCCGAAATGGTATCGTCCTTTGTCCGCAGCGGCTGATTTTGTTTTTCTCCCTTTCTGTCTGTTGTTCATGCCCTTCGCACAGATCTGTCTTTCTTGCACTCGTGGCGGTGCCCTTCCCTTTTGAGGCTCACTCCTGAGCGTGCCGCGTTTGGTTTTGTCGAGATGCCTGCTCGTGTGCCCTTTTCATTTGAGCGTTAATGTATGCAGGAAGAGAAGGAGCAAACTGGACGAGCGCTGCCTCCAGCCATTCGACGACCTGCTGGCACCACCACCCCCCGTCATGTTGCACCTCTACGATTGGGACCCTCCGACATGGAATAGGGTGGGTGGGTGAGGGGTTTTGGGAGTGCGGCATTGGAAGATCAATGGAGATAGAAATGAGCGGAGACGAGGCTAGGCAGGGCAGGGCAAAGGCTTCTGAGGAAACGGTGGGTGCAAGGGCAACACAGAAAAAAAACTTTATTTTGGACGATCCGACGGAAACGAAATTAGACCTGAGAGGAAATGTGAGGGAGAGGTACTGCATCGAACTGTTTCAACATCGAGGACGGTTGATCTGATGGACACATTGATGCTCTGTGTCCTTCCCTTGTGTGCGTGTGAGAGAAAGGAAGAGATACAAACTTGCTGTCAAAGCAAAAACGGCAGAAGACCAACACGTTGTCCTTTTTCTTCTTGTGTTGCGTTGTGCAGTCCACGGCAGACCTCGAGCCTGTCTCGAAGGTCCTGTGCTTCCTCGAGCAGCGGGACAAGGACGGAGACATTCTCAGGGCAGGAGTTGCCAACATGGATCAGGAGGAGAAGGTCAAAGCGAAAAAGAAATTGGAAGAGGAGGAAAGACGAGACCTGTTGGCAGGCAAATCCTCAGACGGAACAAAAATGGCGGAATTGGAGAGAAAACCTTTGGACGAGAAACTTGGGGTCAACGCTCTCCTTCGACCCATTTGGTATTCTTTGGCCTCAAACCTCTCGGTGTCGATCGAGGACATTGCAAAGTGAGTCTCTCCCATTTTGTATGGGTCGGGACATTTTGCGATCATTTTTGTCTCGTTCTTGCCTTTATACACAGCTCTGTCTTTATCGTGTGACGGGGGCGGGAGTTTTTTTTTTTTTACAACCCTCTCGAAGAAACAAACAAAGAAAGAAAGGAAGACGGGGAGGGTCCAAGCAATAAAACAGGCGACGCCCTTCTCGGTGGTGAACCCATTTTCCTTCTACCAGGGAATTGAAAACAGGCGCCGTCGCAGAAAAGATCTGTCGGTGTATGTTGGTCATCTCCATGCGTGTGTCTTTGTATGTATTTCTACGTGTGATGGAATGAATCTGCAGAGAGAGCGAAGCTGCCAAGTGGGATGCCCTGCCCAGAATTCTCCTCGCTTCGGGATACTCAAAGAGGCGCCCGTCTCGTTATAGAGATCCGTCCCTCGATAGAGAGATGGACTTTCTGCCATCAGAGAAGGGAACGTGGGAGGTGGCGAAGATCGAAAAGCCTTCTGCTGCGACGGCTGCGGCTGCATTGAGTGTCGAGATGGCTGCAGCGGTCGGGGGGGACTCGTCTCGGTCGGCAGAGGAAAAGCAGGAAAGGCTGGAAAAACTGGCCCGGAAAACGGGGGAGAAATGGGGTCGGTCGGGCAGGCATTTTGAATCAACAAATTTCCAATCTAAGGCAGTCCTGCTGACAAGCTGGTCGAGGAGTGCATGTTTTTGTCATTCGCGAATGTTTTCTTGTCTTTCTTTTTTCTCTTCTTTCCTCCCCTTCACTGCTTTTCCTTTCTGTATGCGTCCGTAAGACACAAAGAGCGAGTCCTCATGAAGCGTCCAAGACTGAGAGGCCATCCCTACATATCTCGAATGCGCTCCTTTCCCTTTTTTTTTCTGGTTTCTTCTTCTCCGTGTTCCATTCTTTCAGGCTTTGACAGTCTCCAGATGAAACCCTTCCGGTTCACCATCGATCTGATGGGCCTCCGAGAGCTCGCACCTGCGATTACCGTCTCTGGGGCCTACCGTCTCCTTGTGATTGGACCCTGGAACTCTCGGAAGGCCTCGAAGACCGGCAAGAGCAAGCAACTGGCTCTACAGGTTCCCACATACCAGCTGCCTGCTGCCAACCTGGGAGAGGACAAGGACACAAAGGCGCTCAGCCTGCTGGAAGCCAACAACGTGGGCGTGCGGATCATCTCCCCGCCCTTCAACAGCCCTCTGCTGGACTACATGGCGGTCAGTCGGTTGATTGGTTTCTTTCTGTCCGGTCGCTTGGAATTATCCTGTCTGTCTGTTTCTGTGTCTGCCTGTCCTCCCTCCCTTCTCTCTGGGAGTCTTGTTGAATGCATAAATGGGCTCACGGGGGGTTGCCACACGAGCCGTTTGAAAACATCATGGGGAGGCAGGCCGGTAATATTCGGGCGCGGAAGAGTATTCAGGCAGGGGGCAGACCGGGCGTCTCCTAAGTGAGCGCCGGTGTCTGTGTAATGAAACCACTCAGGTGGCTGTGATGTGATGACGAATCGTGAGAGAGCTGAGTGCGTGTGTGTGTGTGGACGCAGACGATAGAGGAAGAGGAGGAGATCACGGTAAGAGGCAGCGCTGCGAAGACGGACGAACTCAGACTGAAGAAGCAGAAGCAGTCTGGAGGTCCCGCCAAGGCCTTTCACGTGATTCTCCCCGACTTGGTCTTTCACCTGGTTGACGATTCGATCATGGGGAACTTCAAGGGGCCCTGCGGTTCTCTGTCGGTCTCCCTCAGTTCCTTCTACGGCATCATGTCCTCCTCTCCTGAGAAGGACAAAGCCAGGCAGAAGACTTTCTTGGGAGACAGGGATCAGCTGGTCAAACACGCAATGGACTGTATGTTGACGACTTCATGGTCGATTGTCAGTCAGTCAGTGAGACGAGGGATCCCCTCCCTTCCGCCTCTCTCTCTCTCTCTCTCTCTCTCTGTGTGTGTGTGTGTGTGTGTGTGGAGTGAGGGGCTGTGTTGTATACCAACTCGAGGGGAAAATCGTTTTATCAATGATTTAGAATTAAGGCAAAAAAGAGAATCTCGTAATATCTCGTGGTCGACTTTTACAGACAGTAGGGGGTAGTTGGTTGCTCTCTGATGCGCGGGAGAGAAAGGTGATCTAAAGAGACTGGCGGAAATGCATGCGAACTCTTAGAATTGATAGTCGGTAGCGAGATTTGACGCCTTTGGTGTTTTCCCCAGTCGTCTCCGTTGTGTATCTAAGCACTCAGTTCTCAGATGATCAGGTCGGCTGTGGTGTGGTGTCCTGCACTCATCCCTGGGCTTCTTATGGATCACTGCTTTCCATTTCGTTTGTGCTTCTGTGTCTGGAAGTAAAAAACCAAACGAGAGGTCATGGCGTCCTCAAGTAGGGTCATTATTTTGCGTGTGGGTTTTCAATGGGAAAGGTTATGCGAATCCTTTTTTGCATTTGATCTGTCGGCCTGTTCCGAGATTCCGGATGTCCGATTGTTGTTTTTCCTTCTTGCACTCTGTGTTGTCGAAACTCTTGCGTGTGGCCTTCTCTCTCTCTCTCTCTCTCTCTCTCTCCTTCTCTCTTTCTTTCCTTCTTACTTTCTTTCTTTCTTTCTGTCTGTCTGTCTGTCTTTCTGTTTTCTTTCTTTCTTTTTTTTTTTTTTTCTTTCTTTCTTTCTTTCTTTCTTTCTTTTTTCTTTCTTTCTTTTTTCTTTCTTTCTTCCTTCCTTCCTTTCTTCCTTCCTTTCTTTCTTTCTTTCTTTCTTTCTTTCTTTCCTGCTTTCCTTCCTTCCTTCCTTCCTTCTTTTGCCTGACTCTCTTAATTGACGGATGCAGTCTCCGAAGACAGTTCCCGAAAGAGAGGAGCAGCGTGCGAGGTCGGAGTTCGACCAGAAAATGAAGCTCTTGGACCTGATCCTCAAACAGTACCTGACCCCGGACAACAGCGTGCAATCGCTGAAGCCAGAGTCCCAGGAATCGATCGACAAGAGAATTAAGAAGACCCAGAAGGAAATCGAGCAGGCAAGTAGATTTTCTGGGGGGAGGGCGGTTGGGTGGGTCAGTCGGATGGGCATTGATTCGTTTCTGCACGATTAATTCTGCCGTTCGTTGGTTCATGTTGTACTGCACATCGATATGAATGGAGAAAAGATCGCCAGCACGAGGGGCGCTGTATTCAAAATATTTGTCGGCTGGTCTCCCGTTTTGGCCGTCTCTTCCCCCGTATCTCTTTCATGGCGACAGGAATCATGGTGATTTCTGATTCTTCAGCAGCGTGGTTGATCGATCTGTTGGAGTGGTTGATGCAGAGACAGAGAGGCGGGCACATGTTTTTGCTCAAGGACACCTATTTGTTTGCATCTTGATTTCTTTTTGTTGTGCTGATCGGTACTGTTGTTGTCTTCGCAGAAGGACGAGGAGTTGACGAAACTACAGGGCCAAGAAAAGGAACGGAGGAGCACCTTGAAGAAAGCGGCAGGATCGCCCTCGAAGAAGCAATCCTCGATTGGAAGGGCTCCAGGCTCCTCCTCCATCCGGGCTAGTGCCTCCAAACTCCCTCCAGAGGCAGCAGGAGCAGCAGCAGGGGCGAGTGTGAGTCTTGCACCTGCGGAGAAGACGGAAGCACAAAAGGCAGAAGACGCGCTCGATGAGGTGATGGAGAAAATCGCGACAAATAGATACGAACGTGGCATCTTGGAAGCGAGGTAAGTTCTGTCTTGTCGGCGCGGTTTGACCTGGTGAGAACGTTCTCTGCTGTCGGGGCTTGATTTGAATTTATTCCGACTCAGCAGAAAGAGATCCAATTTCAGTCTGTGAAAGTGTCGTCGAAAATGCTTGTTTGCGTGTAATTCAGAGCGTGCGTTCAGGTTTCCTTCCGTTTCCCTTTTGGTCTTTTGGGTTGTGAGTGTGAGTCACCGATAGGCACTCAGTCTGTCCTCCTTGTCTGATTGAATGAGTGAGTGGCTGACTTTCTGCCTGCAGATTCGAAGCCGACAAGAAAAAACGCAAGGGCCTAAAGAGGATGGAGTGAGTCTGCCCCCCTCGCCCCTTCCCCTCTCTCCGCGCTCTGTCGGAGACATCACACGCACCGGTTGTCTGATCCTTCTTTGTGGAAGGTTGCGCGTCTTCGTGAAAGTCTTCTGCATTGTTTGCCGAGTCCCTGGGGTTGCAGGGACGAAAGTGTATTTGTTCATGTTTTGTCTACTGGTTCCATTTTTTTTTTCTCAGCTCTCTGAATCACTGTCTTCATCCCTTGCTCTCCCCCCCTACCCCCTGTCTGTGTGCGTGAGAGAGAGAGAGAGAGAGAGAGAGAGAGAGTCTCTGTTTGCGTGCGTGTTTGCGTCTGTGAGTATGTTTAATCGCTTTTGCGTTGCTCAAGTTGTCAGCCCCCAAATCCCTCTTAACTTTTTCTGTTGAAACCAACCAACCAAGGGTCCGTTGAATGAATGAATAAATCAATGCATGAATGAATTGCCTTCAGGTCCGTCGACTCGGAGGGATTCCTCGCGGACATGCTGAGGGACACGAATCTGGTTCCATGCCCGGCTGTCGCCCCGGAGATGGACACCCTGAAGGTCTCCATGAAGATCTACGCAGGTGGGGGAACAGAAAGATGGCTGTACACAATTAGGAGACACATGAATTCTGCTGTTCGCGTAACTTCGGTCACGTGCCCCAAATGCGTGGTCTGAAGATTGTTGCGACGATCCCGTGTGTAGGACTGCGGTCTAGGGGATGAGAAAGGGGAAAAGGGGGAGCTTTTTGCAATTGTTTCTTCTTGTCCTTCTCCCCCTGGGATTCTTTTGTCAATGTGGTTTGGGAAATATTTTGCTTGTTGGTATCCTCCTTGCCAAATCTCCTCAAAGAAACGACGGACGCATAGTGCGTCTCTTGCCTCACAATACCCAAGGGTCTTCTCTTCGCGGTTGTGAGCTCCCGAGGTAGAAAGAGTTTCGTCATTCCTTCCCTTCTCGTCGGGTGCTTTCTTTCTTTCTTTGTACAGAGAAGGCGGGATATCTGACTTACGACAACGACACGATCCTAGGCAGGTGCATTTTCGACCTGAAGCTTGCGACGATCGTTCCCTACGAAGCAGACCCGGCGAACGTGGAGGAACACCATGTCTGTCTGTCTGTCTGTCTGTCTGTTCTTTCTTTCTTTTTGTCTGTGGTGTTCATGAAGAAAAAGAGGGAGAAGAAGAAGAAACATATAGTCTGTCTGTCTGTCTGTCTGTCTGTACCCCACTGCGAGAGCGTGCCAAAAGAAGAAAGAAAAAAACAGAAAAAATCAAGAAAGAGAAAGAGGAAAAGAAAAGACGATATAGTCTGTAGATCTCTCTGTCCGTCTGTCTGTTGGTGGAGAGAGAAGAGAAGACAAACGTTCATCACCAAAACTCATGAAGATAAAAATGAAGGGCAAATCCATTGTGGAGGAACCAAGGTGTCGCCCTGACGTCTGCATGTGGCTCTTCTCGGCCTTCTTCTTCTTCTCTGTTTTTTTGTTTGTAAGTAAATCTTTGGGTTGCTGGGGACAAGTCCTTTTGTCCCCCTTGCTTCCGGACTTCTTATGACTGCTTTGATCGATGTGTAGCTTTTTTGTGTGTGCCTTCACTCTTGACAGAGCCAACGGACTGAGGCGAGGCAGGCAGTTATTGGTGTATCAAATTTTGGTCGCCTCTCTTGCTTCGGCTTTTCTTCCTTTTTTGTATGCACCTCTATGTGTATGTGTGTGTGAGTGTGTGCGTGCAGGTCCAGCACTTCAACCCCGACGACGTGTTTTTGGAAGGAGACTTTGAGAATCCCCAACCGTTTGATCCCCCTGTTATGATGGTGTGTCTCTCCTTCTTGAGTGTCTTTTTTCTTGGTCTCTCTTCACTTCCTTGGTTCTTTCAGTGCCGCGTCGTTCTTCCTCGAATTTGTCCTGCACTCCTCTCTTTTTTTCTTTTTCACGCGCGCGCGCGTACACACACACACACCTCTCTGTTTGCTTGCGGTTGTGTTTGTATGCGCACGGATCTGCGTCTCCTTCCGTTTGAGTCGATGTGTCCTCTCTCTCTCTCTCTCTCTCTCTCTCTGTGTGTGTGTGTGTGTGTGTGTGTGTGTGGGTGGGTGGGTGTGGGTGTGTGTGTGTGTGTGTGTGTGTGTGTGTGCAGGTCGAGCATCCCTGGTTCTCGGGTCCGATGGAAGACAAGGAGAGACAGAAAGAGATAGAGGACCTGCAGGGACGCATTGAAAGACTGGCGTCAAAACAGACTGTCAGTCAGTCCGTCTCTCTCTCCGTCAATTTCCTTCCCTTTGCCAACTTTTTTTTTTTTTTTCTGTCGGACTGTTTTTGAGTCACGGATCCCCCCTGGTCTTTCTCTCGATTTATTTTTCTGGTTCCCACTCACGCATGCAGCCTGTTTCTCTCTTGCTTTCACCCCAACTGTCTTGTTTCCGTGCGGATAGACGACTTTTTTTCTTTCCTTGATTTTCTTTCTTCCTTTGGCAGAATGCTGACGGAAGGTTGTCGACCCAGAGGTCCCTTGGAGGTCCGAGTGCGATGGACGAGGGACTCGCAGAGAGGGCAGAAGTACGTGGAAGGCAGATTCAAAGCCTGAAGCGTCGGGTTGAGGAACTGCAGAAAGAAAAGGAAAAGCTGAGGAAGCAAGAGCCACTGTTCCAGGAGAGGTTTGGGACCTTCATCCGAAAACCTGGGCACGAGGTGGACCCAGATGATCCCGAGTGAGTGGGTGAGTGAGTGAGTTTGTTGGGCCGGACTTCACTCTTTCAAGCTGCTCTCTCTGTTCTCTTCTTTCCCTGCGTCCCTTTTTTCTCTTCTGTGCCACATGTGCGTTTTCTCTTTGCTGCCTCCATGGCCTGCACCGCCACAGTTTCGAAAGATTCATGATATGGACATGGATATGGACATATTTTGACTGACTTGATGAGTGCAGTTCAAAGCTGCTGGCGAGGCTGCGGATGTACTCCAAGAGGAGACAGGACCCCATCGACTCCTCCAGGCCGAACCCCTTCTCAGATTCCTGGATGAGGAAAGTGCAGAGACCCGACCCTGTGACTCAGGAAATCGAGACGGTTGGTCAGACTGATCGGAGGAGATACGAAAGACTCGAGGGGAAAAAAAAAAGAAATCAGATACAGAGACGGCAGATTGATTGTGGTATGGTCGCAGCTGCCTTTCCGGGAAAGAAGAGACAAAGGGGGAAAGCAAAATCGACGGACAAAGTGGAGCTCATGGATGCATCGCCTAAGTGTGCGTACCAACAGAGAGGTGTGCGGACAGGAGAAAAGAGAAAGTGTTGTGGGGGGATGCAAGCAGAGCAGAAAAAAAGTTTTCTTTTTTTGCGAATTTGGAGGTGCCGAAGACACTGTCTCCATTCCTTTGTGCCTTTTCCCAAGTGCTTCTCCTGTGCCTTTTGCTGCGCACCGTTCTTGTTCCTCATTTTCCTCTGCGTTCGCTTTCTATCTCTAAGGTCCATCACAATTTTTCTCTTTCGATCCTTTCCTTCCCTTGCATGCTTGCAGGTTGAGGTTGCCCCGACTTACAACTACCTCGAGATTTCGATGGAAAAGACAGGGCGAGTTGTCTGGTCAACTCAGCTGGAAGATCTTTTCATCACCGGGCAACTGCTTCTGCTCGTTTACCTGCCTCATGAACAACAAATTGTGAAGGTACGCAAACAGGTGGACACACAGAGTAATCGAGACAGATTTGACCAGAGTCTCGATACTTTCTTTCTCGTAGCACGACTGAAGAAGGGACTGCTCCATTCTGCTTCTGCATTGACTTCCTTCCTGCTTTGCGTTGCTTTCGTGACTGTAATTGTAATTTGGTCCTTGTCTCTTCTACGGTATTTTCTCTCTTTCCTTCCGTGAATTCTGCTTCTCCTTTCTCCTTCTTTGTTGCCTCGCCTCTTCCTGAGATTAGGTGGGACTCCCTAATATGGACTTGAGGTTCAAGAACGAGTCAACCTTCTACATCTACGAGACCAAATTCTTCCACTTCCAAGACAGGGAACACAGGTGGGAGGAAGAAAGGAAAAGGCAGGGGTGCTTTGCGGAAGGTTTCTCTTTTGTCTTTTGCTCCTTGGTTTCTCTTTTGTCTTTTGCTCCTTCTCTCCATGAATCTAATTTTTTCCCACTTGTTTGCTTTCTGCCTGCAATCATTTTCCTCCTTTTCCTCAAACTCTGTGATGGTGCCTGCTTGCGTCTTCGTCTGCCTGTCATTTGACTTCTTTGTGATCAGAATCGACATCCAGAAGATGAAAGAGGACATGAAGCAGACGAGGCAGATCATGCGCAAATGCTCGGAACAGAAGAAGAGGGAGCTGAGGTCGAAAAACGAGGAGACGCTGAGAAAGCTGAAGGACCTGGAGGAGCATTTGGGAAGAAACAGGACCAATCGATTTGTGGTCCGTCCCGTCCGTTCTTCTTTCTTCTCAGTATCTGTTCCTGAAATCCTTCTTGGTTCTTTTCAGCGTCATTCAGAAAATGCGTCCATTCGTTGGTTTGGCTTGGGTTCCTTTCATTCGGCTGCTCTGATCACAATTTGTTCTTTTGCCTCCTTTCTTCTTTTGATTTCATCTGAGTCACTGGCAGACCAGTTGCACTGATTTGACTCGTGGATTGCTTGAATTGCTGACTGATTTTGTAATGGATTGATGCGCCCGTCTGCAGTTCCAGCTTTCCCTTATTTCCCCCCGTTCTGCGTGTGTGCGTGTGTGGGTGGGGTGGGGTGGGGGGGTATGAAACAGAGAGAGAGCATCGACAAAGCACGTCTTGTTCAGGACAGGAAAATTGACTCATTCATCTGCATGATCTACAGGAGTCTTTGCTCGTTCTGAAATCACATGAGGGATGTATGGAGAGGCCTGTCTCCTGAGGCTGTGTGTTTGCAGATGGGCGAGACGGAGGACGTCTCCTTCGAGGACATCCGTCTGATGGGATACGAGAATCCGGCACCCATTCGGGAGAAGGAGTTCATCCTCGAGTGCAGGAAGCGAACAGGATCCATCTACTGCAGACCGCAGGTCGGTCTATTTGTGTGAGGGTGTGCGGTAGTTGTCTTTAGGTTGCTTTGTCTTGTGCCTTGTTTGTAAATGTGGGGCCTCATCTGTATTGCAAAGGACAGAGAGGCAAGAGACAGAGGGAGAAAGTGACTGAGACACCGCAATCGGAGGCGCAAATCACAAACATGCTTGGTGAGGGATGCAGCCAGCAAAGTCTCGTTCAAAGAAAAGTGACAAGATAGAGAGAGAAGTGGACGGAACAAAGTGACTGTGCCGTTTTGACGTTGTCGTCTCGCGTACGGAAGTGAAGCATGGATTTTGTCAAACTTCACAAGCAGACACAAAAAGGAGGCTCTTTGCAATCGCAAGAATACTACTCTAGAAAAGCTTTTGAAATCCCGATCCACAAAAGAAGACAGCACATTGCTCTCTCTGTATCCACCACGTACGCCACTGTCTTTTCCTTCCAATTTTTATCGGTTCGTTCTTCATTTGCATCTCTTCTCTTCTTCTCTGCGTGTGTATGTGTGTCTGTGTGTGCGCAGGTGAACGAAACTCTTTCGCTCTGTCCTCGTGGGATCAATTTCAGTGGATCTCTCGCCGTGGGGGAGCAGCTGACTCACATCGGGAAGTTACGGGGCAATGTGGGGGTGGAGCTCTTGACAGAGAAGGCGGCCAAGGCAGCGAATGAAGCCCTGGCAGAGCAACAGGAGGAGGAAGAGGAGGAGGATTTGCAAGAACCCGATTCCCCTGAGAGAGTCAAAGTGAAACCTGCAGGAGGAGACGCAGGAACAGAGGTCCCTCTCGAGAACGTCTCAGCAGTTGTGGCCACTCCCGCGTCGAAGGGTCCGAAGAAACAGAAAACCAGGAGAGCCTCAACCACTGCAGACAAGAACAAAGAGGGGGAAAAGGCGGAGGACCCCCTCATGGATGTCTGCACAAGGATACCGTTACCAAAGGCACCCAATCAGTACCACTGGCAGCAGACAGAGATCCAGGTCCACATGTACGTCCTCACCTGTCGAGGGCTGACGGATGTGGAAGCCATCGGCGCCAGTGATCCCATGTGCAGGGTGAGTCGACGACTTAGTTAGAGGAGAGCACTTTGCGTCTTGGACTGGTGCATTTTCGAACTCGCTCTTTCTCTTTCTCTCTCTCTTGCTGTTCCTGTGTGTCTCAAAAAACAAGACACAGAAGGGATGGAAACGCGTGCGTGTCTTTTCTCATTTCTTCCGTTTTGAGCAAGAACCTCTCCTGTCTCTCTCTTCCTTTCGTGTTAGCATGTCAATTTCAGTGGAGATGATTCAGCTGGCAGACGTCAGGTGGGTGCTTTGATCTGCTTTGCTTTCCCCTTTTGCTTGCTTTCCGCATGCAGGTGATAGTGGGACAGGGACAGAAGCCGAGACGCATGATCCAGGGAAAGAGGGTGTTCTGGGAGTAAGTCAGCTGTTTGACGTCTCTTTGATCGATTTTGTGGTTCAGTGAGTGAACGGCTGGCTGATAGATAAGTTGGGGGTTGCCTCGTTGCTCTGTTGATCTCTTTTATTTTTGGAAAGACGCAGAACGAAAAAGAGCGAGCTCGTGCGAGCAGGTGGATGGACCGTCAGGCAGATAGACAGAATCAGAACGAGATCGAGCTTCCACAATCAGAATGTCCTGCGAGAAGAGTTGCAGCACATTTCTTGCACACGCATGAATGCACGTGCATTAATTTGTGTCCCTTGTCATAAACGACACTGAGCAGCAACTTGAATCCGGAGTTCTACGAGCACTTCGAGTTTTCGGTCAGCGTCCCGGGAGACGGTCACGTCGCGCTGCGGGTGTACGACCAGAACACACTCCAGGCTCCGGAACCTATCGGGGAGGTCTGTTTGTCTGTCTCTCCGTCCATTTGTTGGGCGTCCGGCTGGCTGAGAGAGAGAGTGAGAGAGAGAGAGAGAGAAAAAGAGAGAGAGAGAGAGAGAGAGAGAGAGAACAGTTTCATCTCTCTCTTTGAATCTCTTCTTCCTGCATTGAATTTGGCATTATCTTGTTCAATTGGACAACCACTGCCTCTCTCTACCGTCCGTCTTTCTCTTTCACCTCTTCATCTCTCTTTCGACGCTTTCGTCTTTGCTGCTGAAAAAAAAATAATTTCAAACAGCAAAACGTGTTTGGTTCTGTGTTCTAGTGTTTGTGGACTTCTTTTCTCTGGGTGCGCCTTCCGATACATGGATGGATGGATGAGTGGCTGCAGGCTGTGTTCGACATTGAGGAGAGGTGGCTGGGTCTTCGGAACTTCGAGGATGCTGCAAGGCGCATTGTGAGGGAGAACTACTCAGATGCGGAGTCAGTCAGTAAGTCAGTCAGTCAGGGGGGACTGAAGAGAATTGAAGGGCGGGGTAGAGAGACAGAATCTCGAGTTGTGTGTCCTTTTCAATTTTTTGGCTTTCTCGGCTCGGTGGCGGGGGGGAAGAAAGAAAACGCACAATGAAAGGCCCGCGTGCTGAAGAATAAATTTTTCTTTGCTTCGCGTCGTTATTCTTTCTTGTCTTCCCGTCGAAGGTCGGCGACATTAACTCAGCGCGAGATGGAGGGATATGCATGGACCCATCCTTTTATCTTTTCTCTTCTCCTTCCGTACTCACGCATGAGCAAAAGAGAAAAGCAGGCCCATACTTTTCGAACATGAGATTTCTTCTGCCTCCGCCCTTCTTTCCTGCTTGCCTCCGTGCAGATACATGTTGAAGCTGGAGCTCCTCCCTGGTGCTCCTCCCCAAACGTTTTTGCCTCCTCGGTGGACCATGCCCGTCGAGTACCTCCCCCTGTTCAAGTCCTCCAAGGAGGGCGAGAGGGGAGTCCAGACAGGAGCCTGCAGAGTCTTCCTGGACCTCCAGGAGGCACATCTCCCGTACACGGTAGGTGGGTACTTGTGTGTATCGGGCGGTGCATGGGGGGGGGGTCTGTGAGCTGACTTCTCTGGTTTTGAGTGTGTGTGGAGGGATTGTCTGGTCAGGCGATGTTCGTCTTCTCCGTGACCCTGGTTGTCTCTGAAGAGCCTGAAGGCGTTCACTCCACTGATTTAGCCGTCTTTTTTCTGGGTCCATTTTGGCTGCCTGGGTGTTTTACCTTCAGACAGGTTGGGCATTTGGGCTGACTGGGAGAATGCAAAGACAAGCGTGTGTGTGTGTGTGTGTGTGTGTGTGTGTGCAGCCCTTGAACGTGACAGAACAGGCGGAGGTGGAGGACTACGAAGTCCGTGTGATCATCAAAGAGGTCTCCGACATCACCCACTACATGGACATCGGAGAGAGGAACGACGTGACCGTGCAGGCATCGTTCAGGTGGATGGACCTGTTGGATGAACCGTTCACTCAGGTACGTGCGTGGGTTGGGGTGTGATTTCTTCTTCGAAGGTTGTCTTTCTATCTGGAGGCGATGAGGATTTGTTCTCCTGATTTTCCTCTTGCAAACTGACTGAGTTCTGGAGTATGGGTACAACAATCAAAAACTCGTGTCGCGCATGTGCTTCTGTGTTTGCTTTATCACACTATTTAGTCGTGTGTTTGGTGGTTGCTCTTTTTCGTCCAGCATCGATCGATCATCGAAATGTGTATGTGACTCTTCCATACTGTGTCTATTCACTTTGTTTCTCTTCCTTCCCGGCTTGAGAGAACTCTGTGCAGGAACAAGCGACCGACTGCCACAAATTTGCCCACGACTACGCGTCATTCAACTGGAGGATGAAGTTCAACGTGAAGCTTCCGTGCTCGTTGTGCGAATTGGAGTTCCGTCTGATCGATCAGGACGGGTTGTCGGGAGGAGACCCGATCTATCTGGGAGAAAGGGTTCCTTTAGACGACCTCTGGAGGTCTGGCTGCCTCTACCTATATGTCTCTTTCTTGTCTTGTTTTGTGCCGCTCCGTTCTGCTTTGCATGACTCTTCTTCCTTTATCTGTGTGCCCTTCATTCTTGTTTGATTCTCTCGGATCGGGTTTTGTTGGTTGTGTTCGTCCCCTTAAATGAAAATGAGGTGATGGCAATCGGAGAGCGTCATCGTCTTCAGGTAGGGGGGGGAGCTGACTTAGGCAGAAAGACGGTAGTTCTGGTCACCACGAAGAGACTCCAGCCGGCCTAAAGTTCTGATTTCGAAGAGCAGCTGGGTCATTTTTTTTTTTTTTTTCATTTGTCTTCCTTCCCCCTTTGCTTTTTGACTTTTGGGCCTGATGCATCAGACTGATTGAGTACAGAAAGGCATGCAATGCCATTGATCTCTTTCTCTGTGTGCTTTCTGTCTCGATCTGTGCAGACTCGTTCATGAGGCCAACAGGAAGGGCAATGATCCCCTCGGGACGATGGAAGAAGTCGTTTACTTCGACAAGCCGTTCGTGAGAGAGTACAAGTCAGTCAGTCAGTCAGTCAAGTCAGACAGAAAGTGGAAAGTCAATTATGGGTCGGTCAGCATGTTGAGAAGAGCTTGCCTTTCAGACAGTAATTGCGTCAAAAAAAGAAGGCAGGCTTGAGTAGTGCTCTAGTACTTTTTGTTTCTGTTCTGTTTTCTTTTTGTGTACAGCCGATTTTGTCGACGTTCGAGTGCACCGCTTCGTATCTTCTCTGGATTGCTGTTCGTTTTCTCCTGTCTGGAAGTATCGCTGATGAAATTGGTTTTGGGTGGTTCTTTGTTCGCAGGCTCGGGGGATTCAACGAATGGCTTCGGGCGTTTTGCAACAGGAGGTGTGGTGCTTGTGCGAAGAGCTGCCGCAGACGGTGCTGTCCGTGCTCCTGCTACGAGCGGTGCTGTCCCTGTTGCTGCCGACCTCAGAGGGATGAATTCGATTCCGACAAGAGGGTGTTCGAAGATGGACTCCCGGAAGCTGCCTGCTGCTGCTGTGTGTGCACTCCTTCGTGCCAGCAAAACGATTGCTGCAAGAGGACGGCGCTCAGACAGGGGGCATGCTGTGGACGGTACTGCTACTGGTGCTGTTGGCCCTGCTGCAACTGGAACAAACCCAAACCTACGTCAGTTTCTTGGTGCATCGGTTTTTCCTGCGTGTCTCTCTGTTCGTTTTTTTCCTCGGTGTTTTTCGTTCACAAAATCGAAGAGGTGTAGTTTTTTTGCTGCATTGTTTGATTCGTGGTTTTTCACACCTTTGTTCTTCTTCACTGGCATGTTTCCTGTCGTTCCAAGAGCACTGACTGCCTTTGAAGTGCCCGTCCGTTCTCCCCAGCTTTCTGTTCTCGCCCGGAGAATGGCCAACTCTTTCTGCGTGCACACGTGTGTGTGTGTGTGTGTGTGTGTGTGTGTGTGTGTGCAGGATCATTTCTGCGAAGATGGCAGTGTCAATCGAGTTCCTTCCCAAAAACGTGGCAGACGCAACACCTGCAGGGCTCGGCAGGTCCGTTCTTTCGTTTTTCCCGGTCCTTCTTCACTGACTCCTTTTTCTTTTTGTTCTTTCTAGTGGGGCGACTGATAGTGCAAAGCACAGCAGAAGTTTCTTTCTCTACTACAGAAAAAGCATGACTGGAAGAGTCTACACAAGTGCGCCCAGACAGTCGAACGACATGCGAACGGCCGTGTCGATTGCTTGTTTCAAGTTGACTGACTGATCGATGAGTTGATTGATGTCGTATTTGATTGGCAAGTGAGTGACTGGAGTCAGGGACGAATGAATGCATGTGAATGTGTGGGTGGGTTCCATGCAGAGCGGAACCGAACGAGAACCCGAAGCTGCCGGAGCCGGAGGGACGCTTCAGTTGGAGTCTGGTCTTCAAGGACCCCAAGCAGGCTCTTAGGGTCTTCATCGGACCCACCAACTACAGACGATTGGCGTCAGTCAGTCAGTTAGGCAGATACTTGATGGCTCGATTCGTGAAGGTTCTTTGCCTGGAGGACAAAGGAATTGAGAGAGAGGGGGCAAATTGATTCTCACTCAGAACTGGTAAGAAGAACAAACAAAGGAGAGACGGTGTGTAACGGCCCTTTTTCCCTTTTGCTGCTGCTTTTGCGTGTGTGTTTTCTTGTCGTCGTCATTCATTCTCTTTGTCTGCCTTCACGGTGCCCTGTCTCGTGTCTGACTGCCTGTCCCCCTTTTTGCAATCGTCTGCAGCGTCTGTTGTCGTGTGACTGGGTGCATTCTTGCCATCACGGTCGTCCTGGTGGTGATCGCGTTGATCATCTACCTCCTGATTCAGTTCCAGGTCGTCTTCAACTTCAGACTGCCGGGGGCGTAGACGCGTCAATGGATGGATGGATCGTGCTTTATTGTCGGGCGTGGCGTGGGTGAACAGAACGATGGGGAAGGGAACGGGAGGGGGAGAAGCAAAAAGCCGCAGCCTGTATGCAGGGCGTTTTTTTCTTCGAATTCCCTCTTTCCATGCAGTGTTGTGGCACTTGAGACGAGACTGCGGCCTCGTCTGATCGGTCGCTTTTATTTCTGCAAGCCCCAGCGACATTCCATCCACGCCCACAAAACAAACACACATGCAGCTGGTATGGGTACCGGCTGTGCGTTGGGCGCGCATCCATCAGTTGGGCCTCGACCACTGTCAGATTGTTTGTCTGGATCGTTCGGTCGAGGTCGAGTGTAATTAACTAATTCACCCGTTTTGCATGCACTTCTACCCCCACGAGCCATGCATGTGCAGCAAGTGCATGTATGGGTTTTTTTCTCTCAATCTCTGCGGCTTCACTCTCTCAGTATGTGCTGTTGCATCCTTAACACTGTCACGTGGTTCGGGAGGCTGCTCAATCCGGTGCCCGACAGCCTTCATAGCTTTTATTTTATTGTATCCGATTATCCTTCAGCTGAATGCGTATCAATATTTCAGCTTATCAAAGAATGCACGTTATATAGTATACATATTTATTAAGATTTCTAAAAAATATATATAATTGTAATTTAAATTGTTTCTGCATGCCTAGCTCCATGCATGAATCTTCTATGTATAAGTTATGCACAAACAGTGTCTGACACGAATTCGAATTTTAAGAAGAGAACTTGAAAATTTTGGGGGTTTTAATTTATGTAGTTAACGCTTTTCAATATTTGGAGGTACTCCCTTTAGGGATCGAGGGCTGCCAAGCTAGCTGCCGAGCTTGTCTGCTGCCAATTTAAATGATGAAAGCCTTGAAGGCTGGGCCACTAGTCTAGGCAGACGACGATCGATGACTAGTGACTATGTTTGATTTGATTTGATTTGATTTGATTTGAGGTAGGGCTTAAACTCAAATCAAATATCCAGTCAGGGAGGACCTAGTGTTTAAAGACCTATCAAATACGATCAAATATTTGATCAATATGACTTTCAACCTCAAATATGAAGGTCCCAAAAAAACTTTTGCAAGTACTGATCCGTCACGCATACTGATTCAAATGAAAAAACCTAAATCTTGATGGTTTGCTCTCAAAAAAAAAATGTACTGGAAAGCCGAAAAGCTAGAGAAAAAGCTCTCAGCAGCTCCTACCACCGATCGATTGAAGAAAGTGATCATGAAGAAGAGGAAAAGGAAGTGCCATAAAGCTGAGTGATTGTCACCTCAATTTTGGTATGTGCTTTAACTTTATCGTATCAACAAAAAGTCATATGCAATTTCAAATCTATCAATTTTACGTTCTTAATCTCTATTAGTACTAGAGTGAATCTTAGTGACTAGTATATATACACTGCCATACAGGCATATTTTTTTTACGGAACTGATAAGTTATAATTTTATATATATTTTTTTAAATTTTTGAAACACACATCAGAAATGTTCTGATAACTATTTTCATGAGAAAAATGATCAGAGTGACAGTAAGTCAGTGACTGAGTGAGGAACCCTAAGAGGTTAACCTCAAATCTTACCTCAAATATCAAATATTTAAGGTTGAAGCTCAAACCAAATCAAATCAAATCAAATCAAATATAATCAAATCAAACATGGTCACTATCGATGACCAGCGTATGATGATGAGTTTGTACGTGTTAAACATTAAAGTGATAAGTGATTTCTAGGCTTCTCATACGTAAAAAAATAAATAAATAAATTTGGGTTAAAACCTGAATTAGTTTTTTTATTTTTTTATTTTTGCACGTCAGCTGAGCTTTGAACTTCGAACTTCAAGTGTTTCCTTCAAAAAAATAAATAAATAAATAAAAAGTAAAAGTGATTTTGAGTAATTAACTTTTTGATTTTTTTACGTACGGGGAGCCTAGACGCATGCTGGGGGCGAGTGGGGTGCTTTTTGCCTCCCCCTCTGTATAGGAGACCGGCGCTTTTCCGCAAAAAACTCGTTCTCATAATTGGTAAGGAGTTAGAAGCTGAAACTTTATGTAAGGCACTGTAAGAAGACGTTATAATGATAGAAAAAGAACTATGAAACAGATTTTTTATATTATTTCTATAAACAGAGGCTGCTATATAAATTTTATGAGTTTTATACCGTTTTTCTTACTGTTAAAAACCGTTAAAAAATGACTGCAAAATCAAAAAATTTATATGACAGCCTATGTTTCTAGAAATTATATAAAAAATCTGTTCCATAGTTCTTTTTCTATCGTTACAACGTCCTTTTACACAAAGTTTCAGCTTCTAACTCCTTACCAATTATGAAAATGAGTTTTTTGCGGAAATGCGCCACTTTAGGAGGGCAAAAAGCATCCCACTCGCCTCTGGCATGCGGAAGTGATTTAGTCGTGCTCTAAATTAATTAAGCACTGTCGCCGACTCACCATTTTATATTATAGAGGTCACCCCCATTTATATATTAAAAGCGTTTTCAAAGTCGTTAATTATCCTAGAAACTAGCCTAGTAATTCTTTGAAAAGTCATATTTAAATTAATATATAATTTAATTTATTTTATATATGCTAAGTTGCCACGAGCTAGTCATGACACTCAATAGAATAAGCTAGATGGTGGTGGAAAGACTCTGTCCTAAACTGATTGACTCCAGAAGGTTCAGAAGGTTTCAAGTAAAGATCGTTAAGATACTTCGATCACCCTAATCTGCATCTCATTCCCTCTAATCCAGAACAGTTGTTTTCATCCCTGCACAATTCCCTGCACTTGACAGAGAATCAAACGTGACATGCAAACAGACTGAATTCATGCGACAGGACGAACTCAAGCTACAGGACAGCAGCTACAAGTAGTGACCATGTTTGATTTGATTTGATTTGATTTGATTTGATTTAATTTGAGGTAGGGCTTAAGCTCAAATCAAATATCCAGTCAGAGAGGACCTAGTGTTTAAAGACCTATCAAATACGATCAAATATTTGATCAATATGACTTTTATCCTCAAATATGAAGGTCCCGAAAAAACTTTTGCAAGTACCGATCCGTCATGCATGCAGTTCTCCGTCTCACCCCGTTGTCATCTCTCCGCAACCGAATAGAAGTCCAGGAGCACCCACTCCTGGAAAGCCGAAAAGCTAGAGAAAAAGCTCTCAGCAGCTCCCACCACCGATCGATTCGATGCACATTGAAGAAAGTAATCATGAAGAAGAGGAAAAGGAAGTGCCATAAAGGTGAGTGATTGTCACCTCAATTTTGGTACGTGCTTTAACTTTATTGTATCAACAAAAAGTCATATGCAATTTCAAATCTATCAATTTTACGTTCTTAATCTCTATTAGTACTAGAGTGAGTCTCAGTGACTAGTGTATATACACTGCCACACAGGCATATTTTTTTTACGGAACTGATAAGTTATAATTTTATATATGTTTCTTTAAATTTTTGAAACACACATCAGAAATGTTCTGATAACTATTGTCATAAGAAAAATGATCAGAGTGACAGTAAGTCAGTGACTGAGTGAGGAACTCTAAGAGGTTAACCTCAAATCTTACCTCAAATATCAAATATTTAAGGTTGAAGCTCAAATCAAATCAAATCAAATCAAATATAATCAAATCAAACATGATCACTAGCTATAAGCCAACATCCATGTCCCAGAGCTAATTCATCTGCAAGGCAGCCACAGCGCGTGAGGACCCGGGCCAAGATCCCGGCATTCAAACACCTGCAAGAAGGGCCCGCATCGCATCGGCGCGTGTGGAATGTCTGAGCCTGCGCTGGCGTCACCATCCGACCCGAGTCGTCCTAGCGCCGCCAGGCAGTCCAGGACAAAGTATGCTTGCAAAGAATGAACATTACATTAATTCTTATCACTGTAGCTTAGTACAAAAGCTATAGTACCACATAATAGTAGAAAAATTCTAGAAAAAAATTTTTGAACAGTCTATAATTCAATATGACAGTGACATAGTATGACTTTTAAATTAATCATTGCTGATTTAATGGTGAACTTCAAGTTGAATTAAACATTGAAATGAGAGGCTTTTTATTGTTTGGAGTTTGCAGTTTGAAGCGTATAACATTCAGTAGTTTTGAGCATTATATAAGCTCTGCCACCTTTTGAAAATGATTTTATAACTTATTTAATCTTTTAAATGGATAATCAAGTTTTTAACTTCAAATATAAGTTGAAAGTTATATTTTAACCTTTTATTCATTAATGTTTATTTTTTAATAAAGATTAATTTATTTAATCATGCAACCGTTACGTCAAAGCTAGCATCAAAATTAAATATATGGTCAACGTTTATGGACTCATTGGACTGATCCTTATGTGAAAAGTACATGTATAGTGCATGCTATACTAGATGCAATGATTATGAGAATCAATTATTAAGATGCCGACTGAAGTGGGCCTGCATGGGACTTGCGACCGAATGTTGCGGTTTCGACGGTGGGTCTCGATCGATCGTCGCTGCTGATAATTTGCTAGATCTTTTGATTCGTGGCAGTTAACCCTTTGCTCTTGCCCCCTCGAGACAACAGTTGAGAGGCGTGCATTCCCACACTGCACCGAAAGCCTCTCTTCTCCATCTCGCTTGGATGGCCCTCACAAAGAGTTCCACGCATGCGCGTATTTCACGAAACCAACAGCAGACCGACAGCCCCCTTGGGCAAACTTCCTGTCCGTCGAAAGAATCCGCAAGACCGCCTTGCGAACTGTGCTATTCGCAGGTCAGTCTGAAGGCTCACTGACTCGCTCCCCAGCTGTTTCGATCTCCTTCGATCTCCTTAAGGCCACAAGGCAAGTCAATGACACCTCTGCACAGATTATTTGTGCTACGCGAACAAACCATCATCAGCAGTGAATCAAATACCAACGCACTTTCACTCATATACCTCGATCCTCTTCATGTTTCAATTCTGTCCCGGAAACGCACTCCATTCCTTGTCCCTCCTCGCATGTGCAGACACACAGTCACAAACTGAGCGTTACTGATGCGTAGGATGTGCCGTTGCGACTTCCGGACATTCCTTCTTCTTATGTCGTTCAGGCAGGCAGGCAGGCAGGCGCAACACACCGTTTGTTGCATCGATCGAGTGTCGGAGAACAGAATAATCGACAGCAACAGTGGTGCACCCAAATGCGCGCTCCTTCATTCTTTTTGAAAAGAAGTTCTCTTTTCTGCGGTGCTTCCCCGTCACCCCCTCAATCCAGCAACAGCAACGAGAAAGAGGAGTAGCAAGTAAAGCAGGTAAGACAGAAAGAAAGAAAGAAAGAACAATTATTAAGAAAGAACAATTATGAATGAATCTAATTTACATGAAGAACGAATCAGTCAGAGTGATAGAGAGAGAGAGAACTCCTCAGAGGTCTGCGAGACCCTGGAAAGCTCCCCCTCGCATCGCCATCGACAACAAGAAATTAGTGTACTACTAAGTGTAGTGCATTTTCAAGAACACAGAGACCACAACGCAGGCAAGAAGAAAAACTTGGAGAAGAAGAGAAATGTATCTACACAACCCCATTCGCGCTCTCTCGGGTGCTGAACAAGGCCGTCGTTCTAAGGTCAGGTGAGTGAGTGAGGGGGGGACACAGCAAAAAAACGGGGAGGGACCTGAAGTGACGAAGGAATTTTCAGTCGTTCCCGCATCAGTGACCAAACATTGTGTGTGGGTGAGACAGCAGTCAGGCTTGCTTAAACGTACACACAGAAGAGCCGAAAGAGCTGACAAGGGGGTAATCCAATAGTCTCCTCTTCTCTTCCCTCACCGAAACTCGTACAAGGGTTCATAGGTGTTGCCAAAACATGGTATGAGTCAGATCACAGCACAGCGAGAGAAAGACTTCATTTTTCCTTGTACGGCCGCCCTCCTCTGATCAACGATTCGCTTCCTTCCTTTCCTTGCATCTTTTGTTTGGGTCTCACACTGGAAAAAAACAGAAACGCCACTCACTGCCTGAATGCATTTGTGGGTGGCCCTCTGACGCTCTCTTCCCTCTTTCTCTCTCTATACGCACACATATGCGGAAGGAAAATCATTTCTCTTTCGTTCGCTCTCGGGGATCCGCAACCCCTGAGTCTGTCGCTTCTATGCATGCTTACGCGGATCCGAAGAAGGGCTTGGCAATTTCCTTGAACATCTCATCAAACTTCAACTCTCCTCTTGCGGCCTTGACGAGAGGGAAGTCCTTGGAGAAGATACCTCCCTTTGCCTGATCATCAGTGGCATAAATGGCAGCGATCTCGAATGCCTTGAGCCAAGTCATCTTGGATCCCACACCCGGCTTGGTCATGTTCTTGTACTCTGCCTCGTAAGTGGGCGTGCCTGTGTAGTTCTTGTCAAGGTATTCGAAGGACTCTGCGTCTCTGGCAGAGGCTCCCTTGATCTTGTCGTCGGTGGACTCCCCGTACAGGGATCTGAGCCAGGCCTCAGGATCGGGGTATCCACCCTCAGAGACGACCTGGAGGAGGGAAAGAGCTGAGTTGGCTGCCACCTTGACGGGCTTCGGGATGAGGTTCTCGATAGACTCGGCAAGGGCGATGGCAGGGTAGGCCCACCTGAAGGAAGGAAGAGGGGAGGGAGGACAGGCAAGGCAAGAAGGAAGAGAGGAGGGATGATGAATTGGGGAGAAGCGGAGCCAGTTTGTCAAGGTAAAAAGAAAATTACAGCGGCTGAGAATGATAGAGGAAAAAGGCAACGAAGGCCGAGGGGGACAAGGCTGAGAACCAGCAGAGAAGAAGAAAGGGGTGAGAGAGGCCTGCATACATAAATCCGTTTGTCTGACTGTTGACTGACTTGGGGAGGAAGGGCATGTCTCTGAGGACATCGGAAGGGTAGGGGACAAGGCAGTGATCCCCGAAGATGAAGGTGTTGGAGTCGATAGGCTCGATGTAGAAGATACGGATGTTCTTTCCTCCCCTGTACTCCTTGTACTTCTTGGGGAAGGGGCAGTCGTAAGGCTGGAGCTCGGGGGGGCAACTACCATCGGCAAGACCGATGATACGACGAGGGCACACAATGGAAGGGCCGGTGGCAACGGAGATGAAGGAGCCGAGGGTGTAGGACTTCTTGAGTCCGAGCTTCTTGGCCTTCTCTTCGGAGATCGGGAGACCTCCTGCGGGAACGGAGGTAACCTTGTCAATGATATCGTTGACGGGGAGGAGTTCACCGTAGAAGAACTCAGTGGCCTCGGCAAGATCGGGGAACTTGGTATCCTTGGCGATGAATTTGCCCTTGTCTTCGAATCTCTTGACCTTGGAGGGGGGGAAGTCTCCTCTGGAGAACTTCCAGTACTCAACGACATCAGGCACCAAGTTAATGTTGGCGGCGACGGTGGAGATGGGGGCGATGGAAAGGACGGGGATGAACTGATACAGAGGGGCCAACTCGACCAGAGGTCCCAGGTTACACAGAGGGGCGAAGAGGAAGATGGGGGCGAAGGCAAACTCGACACCACCGAAGACGGAGACGGCGAAGGTGAAGTAAGGTCCCCATGTGCAGAAGGGCACAATGGTGACGATGGAGGCGAAGGTGAACACGGGAGCCCAGATCCACGTGGAACCCACATCAACAGCGGGGGCGAAGGCGTAGGTGGGACCGCAGATAAGCTCGGGGGCGTAGACCTTGGCAGGGGCCTTACCGACGGAAGGCACACCGGGGCACACGAAGGCAATGTTCCACTCGTGCTCTTCCTCAGGAGGGGGGGGAAGGCCGGTCTCGGCAGTCTCTGCACCTCTGAAGGTACCGAGCTCGGTGGCGAAGTCAGCAAGGGGCTTGGCTTGGAGACGGCGGCGGCGACGGTGGGCACGCTCCTCCTCGTTGAGGGGTGCGCAGACGTGGGGGTTCATACCCTGAGCAGCGCAGATGGCACGGTACTCAGCCTTGGTGATGACACCGGGCATGTCGGCAGTAGCAATGGGACCGAGGGGCTCCTCGCAATTCCATCCCTCGCGACCTCCGAGATCATGCCACTCCTTGTGGAGCCAGTTCTTGACCTCCTGCTCGAGGGTGTCGTTGTTCTCATCGACGAAGGTACGGAGCTTGTCAGGGTCTTCGTTGAATCCCTGGGCACCGTCGATGGTCTGGATGGTGCCTGTCTCTCCAATGAGCTGGAGGTCAAGGTGGAGGGGCTCGTCGTTGTACACAGTGGCAATGTCGAAGTGAACCTTTCCGCACTTGTAGGTCACGTCCTGGAACTTCTTGGCCTTCGAGGTGGTCTCGTCTCCGGAGCCGAAGTGCATATCGTCGGCGGTGTCAGCGGAACCGAGGACACCTTCCTGGACGCACTGCTCGAAAAGGCGGCGGCGCTGCTTTCCGGGGTTGGGGGCCTTGCCCTGTGCCTTTCTGAGGGAGGCCTTGAACTTCTTGAGGGCACCCTGGGGGGTGGACTCCTCCTTGGTCCAGTCGGTGAGCAGACGACGGCCAGGGGGTTTCATGACCTCACCAGCCTGCTCGGCCCTGAGGAGCTCGGCTCCTGTCCTCTTGGGACATACCTCGGGGTAGAGGCACCAGGCGAACTCAGTGTAGAGGGTGTTCTGGAAGCACTGGAAGCCCTCGACAAGGCACTCGCGGGAGTAGTAACAGTTGGAGTAGGGAGCGGCTCTCTGGACTCCGTTGACGATTCTCACACCCTCAGCCTCGGCCTTCTCGGGCTTCATGCAGACGGCGTGTTGCTGCACGAACATCAGAGGAGAGGAGGGGAGGGGGTGTGAGCCCATTGTGTAGCTTTTGGGGGGTGAAGTGTCAGTTGAGAGGAAGCAGAGTGAAAAGGCAAGTCACAAGAAGAAAACATGACCAGGGACAAAGGTGGCAAAAGATAGCAGGGGCTGCGTCAGCCACCAAGGGCTGTAGGAGGTCAGACTAGACACGTGCACGTGTGTGTAGGTCAGACAGTAGGGGGGGGGTGACGTACCGGGTTGTACATACCACACACGAGACCGTCCTCGCCGGAGCAGTCACCGAAGATGGTACAAGGGGCCCCTTCGATGGCCGCCTCCAAGTGAGGAGAAGTTTCACGAACTGCAGAGCAGAGAAAGAAGAGGAAACGAGAGTGTTGTTAGTCAATCGGATCGAAGTGTTGCGCAACAGTTGTCTCTGCCGCAAGAGGTGTCTCGAACAATCGGTCAGTAACGTACCTGAACAGTCAATCTCCACGTGGACCATCTGTCCGCACACCCAGAAGTCCATCTCGTCACCAGGAACCATCTGGTCCATGATGGAGGTGGTGTGTGCGAAGGCAATGATCTTTCTCTCCTTGGTGGAGAGAACGTACCAGCCTCCGTTGGCTCCATACTCCTCCTGCTCGAGATAGGTGGGCTGCTGAGCCTCGACGGATGCCTCGGCAGCCATCTGATCGGCGGTTTCGTTTCTCTTGTAGATAAGAAGGAGGCCAGCCTCCTGATTCTCGAACACCTGAGCATTCTCCTCCTTGAGGTATCCTCTCAGCATGTAGGTTTGAGTCTCAGGGTTGGGAAAGAACAAGTCTGAGTTCGGGCAGTCTGGGAGGGGATCCTCGGGGACCTCCATCAGACACCGCATGGGGGAGTCCATCTGGGCCGAAGCCATAGCCGCAAGAACGGCGACCGCAAGAAATTTCATCGTGATCGCTCTCTAAATGCTCTCTCTTCAGATGTAAGGTGGCAAGAGTAGGTTGGTCGACTCTCACAGAAGAAAGGAACAGACGAACGGGTGTTAAAACTTAGACACGTGAGATGCTTCTCTTCTCTCTCCGGTCGCTGCTCTCTCTTCGTAAGCAATGGTCCGCAGATGAAGATTTGTTTAATGCTTCAAGGAAAGGGGAAAGCGAAGCAAGGAAGGTAAGATGTTTGTGCTGCATATGCGATTTTATCTTTTTTTACCGTTGCATACATGTAGCAGTCTCGGAGGGCAGCTTGCCCTTTTGCTTTGCCCAGAGGCCCCAGCAAGGCCATTCCTTGCATAAATTTTCTCTCGGAGAATTTTCGGCAGTTTTCCTCGCTTCCCAAACACTTTTAGGGCACTCACCTTTAGCTCGCTTGGTGTGTCTCTTTTTTTTTGTTCACGCGTGTGTTTATAAAATCAGATTTTAAATTTCCAATACTATAGAGACACACCCTCTTTCATTTTCTCCTTGAAGGGTGAATTCCTAGGATGGCCAGACAACTCGCGTCTTGCGGTCTTGAAAAAACAGGGGTTGGAGCTGCAATGCTTCCAATCTCCCATTTTTTCCTGGGGCCTCTAAACATTTTTGCGGAGCTGCCATGAAAAAAATTTCTTGGCGGCCCCGAAAGGTGAAATTGACAACATTTCGAAACTGCCTTAATTCTTGGGAGACTCTGCTCGACTTTTGTCGATCATGCTAAGGCTGTGCATGACTCAGTCGATTTCTCCAGCATGTATTCTGGAGGGCATGGTGCTCATAATCTGCCCACTGTGTGGACGAAAATAAAAGTTTGAATCTGAACCCAGAAGACGCACTGGCGCAAGAGCTCAAAAAGAACTGGCATCATGCATCAGTCGGCTCATTTCGGGATGACGGGTGAGTAAAAAGCAGTCTCCCAGTCTCACTTTTGACTGACCTTGATATGCATATTCCTCTGTGCTGTGTTGTATGCAGATTCAGGCACCTTGGGGGGAGGTGTGATGTTCACCACTGTGAGAACGACCACGTACTACCCTCAAGGCGCTCCTGCCATGCCAATGGCATCTCCGACTCCTTCTGTCATTTACGCTGCACCATCAACACCTCGAGGGGAGGCAGCTCCTTTCATCCCCTCTCTCATTCACACAGCAACACCCCCGCCTCTTCTCCCCTCTCGAGTCAAAAAGACAAACGAGAGTGGAGTGTCAGGTGTTATGCGTGTTGTTGAGCCTATTGGAGTTGTTCGTTCTACCACAGGGCCTATGGTTACCTCCTTCACGTACTACAAAGAACCTCGGCCTGTGCAAGAGTCACCGGCTCCTTCGGCAACGCCCCTCAAGCAATACCAGCAACAACAACTCCATCCTACCGTTGTAAGAACCATCCTTGCACCTGAGTCAACGCCTTCAACCATACAAGGGAACTCACCCTCTGCCTATTCTCCTTCCGAGCCCACGCCTGCTGAAGCAACGATTATCCGCTTCCCCCTCTCCCACCCCGCTTCTTCACCAATACCCCTGCCTCAAGAAGATTCTTCTCCCTCATTCCCAGCACTGGGAGCGCACAAGGAAGACAGCTATACCCCCCCCTCGACAGTGGCTCGCCACAGAGGCCAAATCTCGGTCTCAGCCACCAGGCAGGCTCAGAACGTCTCCCCGTCTCCCGAGCATGTTCTTGAGTTCCCCTCCCCCCCCCCAGTCCGACGGACCAGTGCCTCTAGAGGACGACCCGCTGGTGCCTCACCCAACGCAAGGTCATCACAAACAGTTTCTCCGTCAAACACACAGCCCCACACACCCGGACCCGGCCCCTCGCCCTCTCGTCAAGGCCAAAGATCAAGCTCCCAGCACCCTGGTGGAGGGGCGAAAGCGGACGACAAGACGAGGTCCCAACGCTCCCAACCAACCCCACCTCAAACCCAGCCCCACCATCAGCCTCCTCCCCCCTTCATGGCAGGGCCCCCTCCTCCAATGGGCCCTCCGGGAGGCGGAACGCCGCCGCGTGGAAGAGGGGTACGTTCCCTTAGTTTCTGCTTTCTTTGCAAGCTGGTCGTTTTCCCTACGTTCCCTTAGTTTCTGCTTTCTTTGCAAGCTGGTCGTTTTCCCCGCCTCTCTGCGTCTTTCTGTCTTTCCTGCCTTCTGTCTACTCATCCATCTCCCTGTCTTTTTGTGTGTTTTGCTTATGCCTGTTTTCTTCTGTCTGCTTGTCCTTCTGTCTCTCACACCGTCTGTGTTTGTCCCTCTTTCTCAGACGCTCTCTCTGTTTGGCCACCTATCTGTCTCCGTCTGCCGGTTGGTCTATCTTCGCCTGTCTGCAATAATTGCGGTGTGTATTCTGCTTTTTCCCCTCCCTTCGTTCTCTGCAGCCTCCCGTGGGGATTCCCCAGGTTCCTCTCCAGCTTCTGAACCGGCAAGGACCCTCAACCCCCAGAGGAACCCAACCTCCTTCAAACCCACACCCACACTCCCACCACCACCCCCATGGGCACCCTTTCCCTCCGTCATCGCCCCCCCACTCCGCCAGACCCTCAAGTGTCCGCATCAATCCCTCCGAGATGCGCACCCTCATCGGAGAGAGGCTTCCTCAGAAGCTCGACAGAAGTCCCGACAGAAGCGTGCAGCAGAGGGGATATGTCCCTGCTGATCAACACAGTCACACTCGAAGTCAACAGATGACACCACGGGGAGTCAACCCGCTTCCTTACCATCCTCACGCCCACGCACACGCAGGGACAGAACAACAACAGCAGATGACCCCCAGAGGCCAGACCCGCGTCAAACAGCAGCAGCACGTACAGCAACCCCCGCAGGCACCCCCGGCCCCTGTGACTCCCGTGAGCAGGAACCGAAGCCGTCTGATTGTGGACGCCAATGGAAGTCAGTCGATCGGTGGATAGATCAGTCTGTTGCCGACGACTGTCCATTGATTTTCTTTGGAAGATCGTACAACTGTCCTCGGATTCATTCCTTCATTCTGCTCTAATGGAAGAACACCGGAGTGCAGTCATTAGGGAAGAAAGGATTTCAAGTATCCAAAATCAACAAAATGTGTCCTGTCCTCTCGCCTTTCTTGCCTCCGTCTGATCAATGCCCCTCCTCTTTCCTTGATTCCTCCCTTCTTTTCCATGGGATTCGATGAAGCTTTCCCATCTGTCTTCTTCTTCTTCTTCTCGTCTCACTCACTCATTTACTTCTTTCATTTAGCAGAAAATAGGACTTCCGCATCTACAATGCATGCCACTTCTTTTTTTGTCCTCTCTTCTCTTCTCAGGAGTGTCGGCCTCTTTCATGATCAGTCCCTCCTACGTTATCGATGAGACCAGCGGTCGGTCGATTCATAGATCATTTCGTTTGTTAGTGCCTTGGGTGTTCCGGCCGTCAGCCGCATCGGTATTTCAAGACTGTTGGTTCCCTTCAAGACCTCTTCTTTGTCGTTTTTTCTTTTCTCAGTGCTGGGGTCGCACAAAAACGAAGATGCAAGTGGTCGTACCCTCACATAAAACAAGGCAAAACAGGAACGCTGACGGCACCGAAATTGATATGGATATGTTTTTCATGATGAATGCAGAAATTCAAATGGATGGGGAGGTCGCTCGTGGAGCTTTCGGTGCAGTGTCGAAAGCCAGGTTCCGAAATGAAACAGTCGCGGCGAAAAAGTTCTTTGTGGGAGAACGTGAGTTCCCTCCTTTTCTTCTTTTTGTCTCTGTACTTCGTGGCTGGGTGGAGGATTCTTTTTGACTGGACTCTATTTGCCTCTTTTCCATTTTCTGGATGTCTTGCTTCCTTCAGAGAGATCTGTTTGCCTGAATCCACCAGCGTCCTTCCTTTTCAGAGGGCCACTCCATCCGCTTTCTTTCTTTCTTTCTTTCTTTCTTTCTTTCTTTTCTTTCTTTTCTTTCTTTCTTTCTTTCTTGCTTGCTTGCTTTCTTTCTTTCTTTCTTTCTTCTTTCTTTTTTTTTCTTTCTTTCTATTTTTCCTGTGTCTTAGCTTCAAATTTTGTTTGATTGTGTGTTTCTTTCTTTATTTATGAATGAGTGAATGACTGACTGACTGACTGCAGAGGGTGACATGACATCAGAGGCCCTCGCCAATGTGGTGAGAGAGCTGAACACCTTCAAGGTCCTCAACAACAAGTGTCCCCACATCGTGCAGTTCAAGGGGGCGTGCGTCAATTCAACAACCGAACTCATCATCGTCATGGAACTCCTCGCAGGACGTCAGTCTGTCTGCTTCTCTGTCTGTCTGTTCGTCCGTCAGTGGCCATACGCCAAGATGCTTGGTTATCCATGCATCCTCAGCCGCACATTGAACCATTGAACGCAGGACGTACAAAATTTGGGGGGAAGCAGTCGAGTCCAGGGCACGTGGGAATCACAACCAGCTGGCTGGCTATTGAGCACACATGCTTCTTCATTCTGTCCGGCCAATAGCTAGGTAGACGTACTGGCAGAAAATCACGAAGGAAAGTCCGCATGAGCAACGGGGGTGCTCACTCCATATGTCTTTCAGCGGGACGGGGACCGAGAGTTACAGATCGAGCCGGGATAGGAAAAGCATGGGCTTTTCGCATTCGAATCGACTGAAGGAGCCAGTAGGGGAACAGAATACATGGTTGACCTAATGATTGATGGCTCGTTTCCTCTAGTTTATCAGGATGTTCGCCAAGAGGAGTATGCCTGTCCATAATTTTTTTTTTATCTTTCTGGACCTCTTTGGATCGATGTTCTTCCGGCTTATCTTTCTGCCTGCAGCAAATCTCTTCGATCTTCTTTGGGAAGGTCACCCGCCTGTGACTGCACAGACGCGGCTGAAGTGGGCAACACAGCTGGTCGGTCTGTCGGTCGGTGAGTGGACTGGTAGGGTAGTAGAATTTTTGTTTCGACAGGGTCCAGGAAGGACAGCCGGGAGTTCCTGGCTGAAGGCGGAATGCGACTAGCTCGTGGACCATTGGCCCGTCGAACGATTCATCTGCGTTTTCATTATCTTGAGTCTCAACGATTTTCAGATGCCTAGCTGTCACTTGATTTGTGTCTGCAGAGCACAGCAATTGCGCACATGCACACGCAAAAACCCCCACTGATCCATCGCGACCTGAAGACCCAAAACGTAGTTGTCGCAACCGACGGGGGCATCCGGCTTGTCGACTTCGGAAAAACTCTGGAGACATCGGTCAGTCTGCTTGTCTATCTGTATGCTTGTCTATCTGAAACGACTTGCTGTCCTCCACTCAATCCGACTGGAATGCAGGCCAGCGGATCTACCTGCATGTCCACAGGTTTTCAAATCTACTTCCTGTGCACACAGATGCACGAACGCTTTCACTCGCTCACCAAAAACCACTTTGATGGCTCCTCGATCCCGAAAAAATGTGTCAATTGCATGCAGATTTCGTTTCCTCACGAGGTCGTCTTGCAAGAGAACGGAGGGTCTCCTCGGTACATGGCCCCCGAAAGTTTCTATGAGGGGAGACGAATCGGGGTGAAGTCTGATATCTGGCCTTTGGGTGAGTGAAATGTCTTCATCGCGTGGGACTTCTTTGCTGAGAGTGAAAGCTGAAACGTATGCGAGGGTCACCTCTTCTCTTTTCGTGTTTTTTTGGTTCCTTTTGATCCGGACCTCCAACTCTTCCGACGCGTCGCGGGCACTCTTCCCTGCTCTGAATAAATGTCGGATCGACAATTTGACTTTCTTTACTTTTCTTGAGCAGACGGTCTCTCTACTTACTTTCTTTCTCTCTTTCGTTCTTTCTTTGTCTGTCTGTCTGTCTGTCTGTCTGTCTGTTTGTCCGTCCGTCCGTCCGTCCGTCCGTCCGTCCGTCTGTCTGTCTGTCTGTCTGCCTGTCTGTCTGTCCGTCTGTCCGTCTGTCTGTCTGTCTGTCCGTCTGTCCGTCTGTCCGTCTGTCCGTCTGTCTGTCTGTCTGTCTGTCTGTCTGTCCGTCCGTCCGTCTGTCTGTCTGTCTGTCTGTCTGTCTGTCTGTCTGTCCGTCTGTCCGTCTGTCTGTCTCTGTCTCTGTCTCTGTCTCTCTCTCTCTCTCTCTCTCTCTCTCTCAGAGTATCCTTGTTTGCTGTTCTCCCTCATTGCAGCCGCGTGTCTGATCGAAATCTTCGGGGGGCCTGTTCCTTTCGGTCAGTCTTTTGGGGGGCATATCTGATTCCTTGTTTGCTTCCAACCCCTCCTCGTGTGCGTATACGCGCGCGTGTTTGAGTGCTTTTGAAGCTTTCTGGCTGTATGAGCACAAGTGTTGGTGTGGTTGTGGTAGGCTTCTGTCCATTTCTATTATCAGTCTTGATTCGCCAGTGCCTCCTCATGTGTTCGCATGTGCATATTTTATCTCACTCACTTTCTCTGCCTCTCCTTTTTCTTTCTTTCTCTCTTTCTTTCTTTCTTTCTTTCTTTCTTTCTTTCTGTCTTTCTGTCTGTCTGTCTGTCTGTCTGTCTGTCGGTCTGTCTGTCCGTGCAGAGGACATCATCGAGGGCGACGATGTGGTTGCTCAGATCATGCACTTGGGGGCCAAGCCCAGAGTACCTCAGTACTTCCCGGCGGCGCTGCAGAGCCTTCTTCACAAGGTTGGTCTGGCAGGCATCACACAAATCGGTGAGGGTGGAAGTGAGGGAGCAAAGGACTGCGATGGGGAGCGAAGAGAGTGCAGAGGAAAGAGTGAAGAGACACAAAACACCCACACATCCATCCATCCATCCATTCATCCATCCATCTAGCTACCATTGGTTTCTTCAATTTGCATCCTTGGCAAGTTCGTTGCAGAAAATTAAGAAAACTGGGGCAGAGAGAAAAATAGGGGTTGAAGAAGCGTGCCACAGATCTATGTGAGCTACGTGCCATCACTCCCACCAAAACTCTCTTATCTCCTTTTTCAAGAGTGGATCCTTCTCCTGTTCTCTTTCTTTTCATTTCGCAATCCCATTCCCCTCGCACATTTGCCCGACTCTTTTCACGTCCGTGTGACCCTTTCCGCTGCCCAACTGTTCGTGAGTCCCCAAGTGTTTACAGTTTCGTCTATCTGGTCACTGCATTCGTCTTCCTTCCTGCTCAATTCAATTCCTCTTCCTTCTGCTTTGTTGCTGATTGCAGTGTTTTTCGACGTCTCCAGAGATGCGCCCGTCGGCAGCCGAGATCGTGCAGTTCCTCGGAGGCCTGACCCCGGAAATTCTGGAGAAACACAGTCAGTCTGTGAATGGGCGAGTCAGTGAGTGAGTGAGTGAGTCCATCTCCTCCTTTTCCATTTTCCTGCCGGTCTGGACTCCTGTCTCTTTCTCTCTGCTGTCGCTTCATAACCCTTCCGCCAAGCTGTCTGGCTGTATTTTTTTGTTCCTTCTCCGTCAACATTTTTCATTAATTCATTCATTCTTTCTTTCTTTCTTTCTTTCTTTCTTTCTGTCTGTCTGTCTGTCTGTCTGTCTTTCTTTCTTTCTTTCTTCCTTGCTTGCTTGCTTAATTGCTTGCTTCCAAACCCCCGGTCTTCTTCTGTCCTTGACGTACAACTATGGGTGCCTCTTTTACTTCCACGTGAACGAAAAGTACGTGAAGCCATTGGCCAGTGAAAATCACCATCCTGGTGCTGCTCCCTCCCTCTGAATGAATTTGCCTGCAGACATGAACAGGAAGCTGCATGAAGTTGTGGCGCAGTGAGAGGGGGGGGGGAACAGCTGGGGAGAATCAAGAAAAAAAGAATGCATGAATCGACGGACGATCGAGGGGACAAATGCAGGCAGGCAGGGTCACTCACTGATTGACGCGCACGACATGACCAGAGAGAGGCGACCTGTCGGTGCCTTGATGGTCGAGAGCGAAAAGAAAGGATGAAGTGTGCGTGCGTCAGAGGATTTCATTCGTTTGTCTTCTAGCGAGGTTGCCTGTGGCCTCAAGTCTGCGGGGTGGGCCGGGTGGCTTCAAAGAAGTGCATGAGAGCCAGAGAGGTCTGATGAAATAAACAGTAAACTTCCTTGCGCGTGTGGCCGGAGTCAAGGGAAGACCGGGGAAATGGGCTTACATGCGGGACAGTCTGTTCGGACGTTTCAACTGGCTGGGAGGCAATCAGATATGCTTTCTATCGATAGGTTGTGTCCATGAATAAAGTCAGACATGCAGACTGGGGAGGGGGTACCCAATGCGGTTTCTCTCTCTCTCTCTCTCGTCTTTGCCTCGTCTCTCTCCATGTTCCAGAGGCTCTGTCAAAAGGTCACTCGTCACATGACATTTATTTCGTCATACGGTCGGCCTTGAAAAGCAGCCTTGACAACGACTTGCTCGCGTCAAATTGAATTGATTGTTGGTGCAATCATGAAAAGGAGTCAGGTGTGTATCAAGCATCTCGAAAGTCAGTCTGTTACTTCGTTGCATCGTGAAAATCTGAATGCGCTGCCCCATTGCAGTTGCCTCTTATGACAATCGATGAGAGAACTTTTTGACCGCTTTCTCGCAGGGTTGGGGGTACTTAGCAAATGTACATTGTCTAGAAATACCTAGATTACGGTTCAGATTGCGGTTTCACTAGAAGCATCTATATGAAAACATTTCAAATTTTCAATTAAAACTCCAACAAAAGAGATGCAGACAACAACATGTTTACATATTGAGACAATTATTATAGACTAGCATGTGGATTATAATTTCTATAGTGATATATTAAAATTATTATTGTTTAGTATAATTACTGTATAAAAGCTAGAAAAATATCAAATTTCTTTAATTCACTTTAAATCTTTAAGTTCACTCGACGAAATACGTGAAAAATTTAGAAAAATTCATTCTAAAAAAAACTTATGGAGCTGGCCTAATATTATCTCGTCAGATCTTTTTAGTCAGGTCGGTTGGCTCGTCTCGTCTCGTCTTGGCAGACTTTCGTCCACCATGGGGCTGCGGCCGCAGCGGCCGCAGCGGCCAGGTACGGCCAGGGTACGTGCCGCCAGCAGCGTGTGGGGGCCCCAGCCGTGTATGCCACGGTCGGGTGGCGTATGTACGGTGGCGCGGGTCAGTGAAAGGATATTACCATCCTCTACCCACGGAGAAAACCTCCGTGTCCTATCGTACGTGTCCTCTGTATACTTGTGAATCATGATGAATCCTCCACCTGATTTTTTGTGGGGGGAACCAGAACTTCAATGAAATGATCATAAACGATCCATTTTTCTCCCGCCCGCGTTGTGCCTTCTGCATGCACTGGCAATATCCACCTGACCATCTGTACATGAGGTCACTTCGATCAGGCAGTCTTTGGGTTCTTTCAATTTTTTGTCTGCAAAGGCAGACGGCAAGACACCAAATTCTCCAGAGAACTTAACGAGATGTGAGAGTTCTATTATTAATAATAAGTGACTGAAGCGACGCGTTCGATCCCGGAAGTGAAAAAATGTCCTTCCCTCCTGTTACGCGTGTGGCCATTCAAGGTCTCACAATGTGCCCAGAACTCAATGGGCAGGAGGGAGAGGTTCTCCGTCAGCTCGACAACGGTCGTTTTTCCGTTCGAACCGTCTCGGGCTCCCTCTTCTCACTGAAAGGCTCAAGCCTCGAAAGGGTGGATGAGCCCCTCAAAATTGTGATCAAAAATCTGGTTACTGATCCAGGACTTGAGCTCGAATGGGCTCGGGCCGGATTTTCTGGTCTTGCCTGGGTTTCTCTTTTGTACCTGAAGAGAGGGAGGGTATGCGGACGAATGGAGACGGCAAACTTCGAGGGTCTCGCAGTTGAGACAGTTCCTCGTCTAGCTGCCTTCCTTCCCCCCTCTGTGCGCTCTATCTCTTTCAATGATCCCAAAATGATGCCCAGTATTGCCGAAAATTTTCTGAGTGATGAAAAGAGAGAGAAAAAGCCCCGCCAGTACAAATTCACTGAGGAGACTTTGACGTCTTTGGTGGGGGTCGGAATGCGTGACGGTCTGAGAGACTTGAAAGAACTGACAGTGGTGGGCAGATTTCGTGACGCGAACTTTTCGTTTGATCATCGGAAAGCTGTTGCTCTCTCGCGGTATTTTCCCGTTCGCCTCGTCTCTCGAGATTCTCACTCTGCGTCTGGCAGGCGACTTCATGTCTGCTCAGGCACAGCTGCTCCAAGTGATGCGACAGTTCGGGGGGGCCGGGGTTGAGATTTCGAATCAAGAGAATGAAATGAGGGCAGCCTGGAAGGAGGTGGCGCGAGGCATAGGGGAGCATTTGAAGTATCTGAAAGCGTTGGAGGTAGGCTCCGGGGAGGGGGGGGAGATGGGGTCCCATCTGAGCCCAGGGACCCTGAAGACAGAAGACGCGACTGCGATCTTTGAGTCCATTCCTCCGACGCTGGAGGTTCTGGACGTGTGGGGGTGTGCTGCGGTGGGTGTGGGGGGGTTCGGGTGTCTGGGGAAGAAAATGGAGAGGGGGGGGATTCCGAAACTGAGATGTCTTGACCTTCTCTGCATGTGACTTGGACGAGGCAAAGATGCTCACCGTGTTTCCGTTCCTGCCTCCGTCTCTCGAGGCTCTTCTTGTAGGAGGGTCTACGTGCTCCCTGAATTTCGACGGGGAACGGCCGGGAGCGACGCGGGCGTGGGAAGCCCTCGGGAGGAAAATGGAGGGGGGGGGACTATTGAAGCTGACAGAGCTCAACTTAGCGCGTCAAAATCTGTATGTGGGGCAGAGTGCATTCGTTGTGTTCCGCTCCCTGCCGACGACTGTCCAAGTCCTTGACTTATCCCATAACAGCTGGGCCGGGCTGAGCACTTGGCTCGGGGGTGAGAGGAGGGAAGGGACGTTCATTCCAGTCTGGTGGTGGGAGGTTTTGGGGGGTAGGTTGGTGATGTGCAGTGAGCTGAAGTCTGTGAATGTGGGGGGGAATGATTTGGATGGACCGTCTGTAGAGTGTCTGTTCAGATCCGTCGGTTCGTCCCTTCAACAGCTAGACCTGAGCGGGAACATGAACATTCCTGCTGAGGCATGGGCGGTTTTCGCACATAGGATGGGGG
>JAHBMJ010001953.1:23676-35157 GCA_018398765.1 Chromera velia | reverse complement strand
GGGGGGGGGTTTGATTCGTTGACAAATCTAAACGTGGCCGCATGCAGACTTGGACACATTGATACCAAAGTGGCAATGTCCCTGTTCCGTTCCCTCCCGTCCTCCCTGGAGGATCTCTGCGTGAGTCTGAATGGCTTGGGGGTTGAGGTCTGGACAGCTCTAGGAGAAAAGATGGAGGAGGGGGAGTTGGCGTCTCTGAAGAAGTTGGATTTCTCCCATTGCTTCCTTAAACTTCAGTCTGCGCGTGCGTTCCTCTTCTCCCTGCCCCCCTCCCTAGAGGTCCTCCGAGTGAATCACAACCCTGAGCTCAAGGATTTGGGGGAGGACGAGTGGAGGCTGGTGGGGGGGAGACTGACGAAGCTGAGGGAGGTGCAGTATAACTTTGTGGATGGGCCTATGGGGGGTGGCAGTAGACGAGAGAGTGCCGACTCACAGGCAGAGGAGGCACTGGTTTCGCGTTTGCGTCTCTGCTTCCCTTCGGTTCCTGCAGACGGGTTCGTCTTTGCCTCCAAGTGATTGATTGAATGAGAGAGTTGACTCACCATGTGTGTGCAAGAGGGAGACAGGGGGAGAGGGATCGGAGATCGACATGCATGCGTTTTCGCCGTCATAATTCGTCTTGTATGCATGAGTTGAAGGGGTGAGGGGGTTCGCGGAAACGTAATCCGATAGGTACTAAGGTGCATGGGTTGGAGGAGAGGCTCGGGGAAGGGTCAAAGAGAGGACCGGGGCCTAAAAGGGGGCTGCCCCTAAATCTTCGCCTCTCTAATCGCCTCTCTCGGCACACCTACCAAGAGAGTCGGAAGAGAGAGAAGGGGGGGATGCATGCAGGATCCAGGGGCTTTCATGCATTCCTCGCTCTTCTTCAATCAATGTCGCATGAGGCTTCATCAACCTGGAATCCTGGATTTAATTAATTGGGCAGGCCCGGCAGGCTGCATGCACTGCCGCTGCAGCGCGCCGGGGGCTGACCAGGAGGCAGATCATGGTAGAACGGTAATTTATGCGTAAATATATGCAGAAGGAACTTGAATAGGAAAGAATCTACGAAGGAATCATAACGATAAAAAAATGACTCATTGTCAGTCATTGAATGAGAAAAGGATTTGAACTAGGATTTGAAATCAAAAGTTTTAGTTTTACATTATAGGATTACATTGTGTTCAGGGCCGGAGCCCTAGACCTGCCTACCAGTTATCTGACGTTCGCCTTTAAATTAGAAAATGTTGATTTTGATTGATTGATTGATTGATTGATATGTTAAATAAAAAAAAAGATTATTGTTAAAGCCTTAGGCCAGCAATATCGATTTAACTGATAAGTCATCATAAGTGATCGATCCATTAGTGCATTCGGACACTGTCGCTATAACCCTCAATCATCATCATCATCATGTAAAGACTAAATTACATGTTAGGCAATTTTTCGTGAGTTTTTTTACCTAATTGATTAAAACGACAAAGAAACAAATATTGTTCGACCTACACAAAATTCTAGACAAAATTATGACTTTGAAGCTTTGCATGTAGAAGAGTCTAAGAAGACTTTAAAGAAGACTCTATACATAAAGAAGACTATATTAAAAGTTCTAGTAAAACAAAAAACAATGTAATTACCTTATAGTGGCAATTTACTCCCTCGAAGTCCCCCCCTAGCTTACTAATTTACAATGCTTTTAAGTATAATTTAATTACTGACATTTTTTACTGTATATTAAATCTGTCGAAGTCGAACAGTTGTTGACTGAGCTTGACTCTGAAATTAATGTTAAAAAGTGATTATTGATCTTTATTATAACTAAAAAAGCCTTACAGGTTGGTCTTGTCAGTCAGTCAGCGCCAAGAGATCAACTGAAAAGAGACGGCCTCATCGATCATCTGTTGTGTCTCCCTCAAGTTGCCCCCCCGTGCGACTCAAGAAAAACCCGAGGCTGGTTCGAAAAATCACGTTGATACTTCCTGTTTTCTGACGCACCGTTCTAAACAAACCGAATCACAGAAGTGAAAACCTTGAGGCTGAATCCTTTCATCCAGTCTACGCAAAAGCCAGACCAGACCAGACAAACTTGGCTACTACTGGAGGACCACGCAGCGATCGGAGAGACAAACAGGCTACAACCGCTCGTTGTCCTGCCACTGCTTTTTCTTTACGTCTTCCTGCATTTTTTTTTCTTCTTTTCTTTCTTTTGTTACAGACACACGATTTAAAACCTCTGCCTTTCCACGCTCTTTTGCTTTTCTTCTCACACTTAAAAAGTCGAGATGTTGAAGAAGGAATGAATGTCCTACTACTGCACCATCGATCGACAAAAGCCAAAAAGTTCAAATCAAACCTGACGATGCAAATCACAAGCGCACTCACTCACTCTCTCTCAGAGTCAAGGGAAAGGAGGAAAATTGAAAAGGTGGAAGAATTAAGGGAAAAAAGGGTCCAAAGGGGAACGAACGAACGAACAAAAAGGGGAACGAACGAACGAACAAACGAACGCGATTGATTGCCTGATTCGGATTCCGAATTTCGGTATCACAGAAGAGGCAAGCAAGAAGCCGTTACGCTCTCTCTCTGTCGCCCAATGGAAACCCATGCAGCCAGCCGGCCTTTGTGACAGTCAGTGCGTCTGTCGACTGCCTTCGCCGTTCCGCTTAGTGTCCCCAGCCGGCCTGATCGTGGACGTAGGGGAAGAGGACTCTCCCGAGAACGTGGACCTGAACGCACCAACAAAGAGTCAATTCACAGCAAGCAAGCAGGCAGGCAGGCGGATTGAGCGTCAGGATATACAGGAGGGGAAAGGGGCGTCCGCCAGCTGACGGAAGGAACTCACGTCGACACGGAAAGTGCGTTCTGAGTTGCCGAGCTCACTTTGCACGAGTGCAGCAGGAGTGAGAAAACGTAGCAAGGTGGAGAAAGTGTCAGGAAAAAGAACGACGAAGTGCACCAAAGAGGAAAAGGGAACGAGGGGCCCCCCCCCAATGGACTCATAATTTCTTTCTGGACTGGGCCGTGAGAGCACTGTGGTATGGACCTTTTCATTCAAACTTGAGACGGCAGAGAAACGAATGGATGAAGAAGAGAGGAAACGAGGTAGAAAGGGGGGAGGGATTAAGAAAGCAAGTCAGGAACTACAGCTACTCCGGGAAAGGGAGGCACGAAGAGCACCAGCAGCGGCAAGGAGGAAGAAGGCGGACGGGCAACAGAAAGAAAAGAAGAGGGCACAGTGCAGATCGGACCATGTGTCTATTGATTAAAGGACGTGACACGAGGGCAAGTTTCGAAGAAAAAGAAAGGCGAAGACAAGAATTACTGGAGAGCTTCGAGGGAAAGTGGTCTGCCCTTCTTCTCTCGCCGTCTGCCGCCTTTCTCTATGTGTGTTTTTGTTTTTTTGACATTCCATCTCTTCCCAAAAAGAAACCCCCTTGTGTGATGGGCGCCTTTTGCTTTCTTTTAAGAAACTTGAAAACGGATGGTTGCAGTCAGACACTCTTGGATGTTCACTGCCATAAAAATGAAAAAAACATGAATGCATGAAACATGCACTCAAAAAAGGTCTGGGCGTTACTGATGCTTAGAGAGTAGAGTAGGCTCGATCGAGGAGACGGGGAGACAGACACAGGCAGAGAGAGAGAGTGGAGACAGTCCGTCTGACCATTCCGTTATCGGCCTCGATGTTTCTCTCCATGATCTCAGCAGAGTTCACATAAGCCTTCTTGGGAGTGGTGCGGATCATAATGGGCACGTTTCCTGAGGGCCAGTCAGCGAGCTCCTCCTTGTTGACTCTCTGATACATAACGTCATGGTATCCCTTGTCATCAGTGGAGACCTTCTTCTCAACCACAAGGTACATCATAGTGTCCTTGACAACCTTGGGATCGGAATACTCCTCCCACTTCTTCTGCTCAGACTTCTTCAACTTGCGAAAAGAGTCGTCAGTGAAAGCGAACACAGTGTAAGGACCGGCGCCGGAAAGCTCCGAAGAAAGTCCGGAGTCATCAAGAGACTTGGCGAACACAGAGAGAGACTGCACGACACACACAGACAGGTCACAGATACATGAAACGCTGCAGGCAAATCGATGATGGACTTAGTACGGTGAGGATAGAGCTATGGACTTACGGGGTTGCCCTTGATGACGTCAACGACGTTAGCCATGTTCAGAGAAGAACGGCTGGGCCGAGACGCTCTCAGGTTGGAAGAGGGGAGGGTGAAAGCGCTGACTGCGCTGACGCAGAGAGAAACGGCCGCGACGAACTTCATCTTGAATGGATAGGTGGGAAATAAACGGACTTCCTTAGGATACGTGCAGAGAGCGTTGTGAGAAGGTTGACAGGAAACAACTCTTCGGATCAAACCGTTTCTTCAAGATTGTGTGGTGATCAGATTGCAGTGCTCTTGAAAGGAGACGGCTTTTTAGACACATTGGGACACTTGAGACTGCATGCGCGCGCATTCGCACGCGTTGGCACGGAGGGCAAATCACTGACAAATTTTGAAAGGGCCCCAGCATAAAAAAGAGCATAGCAAAACCTCGAATGATTTTCGGGTCCCACAAAGGTTCAAAAAATTTCGCATAAACTCGGAGGCGTGTGTGTGTCACGTGCTTGGCTCCTCACCCCTGACATGCAGTTGTCAGCTCAAAAATTAGCCTCAAATTTCGTGGACCTCGCGGTTCAACACGTACTTGCATGCAACTCTACATGATGCCAGCAGGGGCGGTGCAATATGAAGCCCCCGCGCGCGCGAAGCACGTTTAAATTCTGGGGCCTCAAGGTTCTAAATATTCGAGGCACTAATAATCACTACGCCCGTCTACACGCTTGATCCATCTTGATCCGGCACATGAAATGAGCCACGTGCAAGCCAAATGAATCTGTACGTAGTTCTGCCGACGCACCCATTGATGAGCAGCGCAAAGGATTGTTAGATAGGGTCGACAGTGTGTTACCACAGCAACGGTCACGGGTTCGGATATCGTCTGCTTGAACCGTTTTTTTTTTTTTCGAGAAGATGGCGATAACCTCAGACCACGACCTTGTGTAGTTCGAGATTTGTGCTTTCGCTTGCTAACCATACTTCTCCGGGCAACCTGAGGGACGACAGTTGTACAAATGGCTGGGACAGGACGACTGGCCGCCGCGTGGTCCTTCCTGAAAGCACCAACGGAAGGAGATTTGAAGGGAAGGAGACGGAGACGGAAAGTTTTTGATAAGCCGGTGGAGTCCTTTGAGTACCTCGTGGTCTTGGATTTTGAGTCAGCCCACACACCCCCTGTCTGTCTGTCCGTTGATCTGTCCGCCTGTCTGTGTGACTATCTGTCTCTCTGTCTGGCGTCCTGTCTCGTGTCTGTTTCTCTTCTGCTTTACCTCGTTGCTCGTCCTTCAGGCACGCATTATACTTGTCTGTGGAGAAAGCAAAAAAGAGGGTGTAGAGTTGGTGCCTGGATGTGTTCATATGCGCGCGTGCGTTCTCTCTCTCTCTGTGTGTGTGTGTGTGTGTGTGTGTGTGTGTGACAACTGAAGGTGGACGTGCGACAACCAGCCCCCTGCCTCGAGTACTTTCAGAGGACCGGCAGAGATAATCGAATTCCCTGCCGTCCTTGTGAGGCTGTCTCCGTTTGAGGTCATCGACGAGATGCAAGGTGGGGACTTTTGGTTAGGGGGTTCTCGACTTGTGTCACTGTGCTTCTTTCTGATTTGCTACGCTGCCAGGCTTGCCAATGAAGCCGTCAGCAATTCCTTTCCATTTGACTTGTTGACGCTCCAAAATTGAGTCGGCAATCAATCGCCTACCGTTGGTTATTTCTTTTTTCGTGTCCTTCTTCACCGCGTCCGCTCCTCTCGTCCCCTCTCCTCTCTTCTCTTCTCTTCGTGTTGTGCGGACACGATTTTTGGACAGGTCGAGTCATAGTCGTGCACTGACTGGGATGCAAGCAAGGGGAGGGGGGGGAATTTGCATGCACATTGGTGCGAGTGCTTGTGTCTGTGTGCAGTTTATTGCAAACCTGTTGAGAATCCAGTCCTGACGGCGTTCTGCAAGGAACTGACGGCAATCGAACAGCAACAAGTGGACAGGGGAGTGGCACTCACCGAGGCCCTCAGTCTACTCCAGGTGCGTGGGTTGGGTGCTCGGGTTCCCGTGTGAATGTGCCGAGCTGCTGTCTGTGCAGATTTTCCTTTTCATGAGTTTCCACCTTTCCAGTTGACTCTGCTTTTCATCACCGGTGTGTGCGGGTGTGCGGGTGTGTGTGTGTGTGTGTGTGTGTGCGTGTGCGTGTGTGTGTGTGTGTGTGTGTGCCCGCGTGTATGTGTGTTGGCCTGCCTGCCGCTCTTCCTGTGACCATTGCATAGGTGTCTATCCGGCTGACTGGCTGACTGACTGCAACTGACTGGCTGACTGACTGGCTGACTGACTGACTGACTGACTGACTGGCTGTCTGACTGACTGACTGACTGACTGACTGACTGGCTGTCTGACTGACTGACTGTCTGACTGACTTACTGGCTGACTGGCTGTCTGACTGACTGGCTGGCTGGCTGGCTGTCTGACTGACTGACTGACTGACTGACTGTCTGACTGACTGACTGACTGTCTGACTGACTGACTGACTGTCTGACTGACTGACTGACTGGCCGACTGACTGTCTGACTGGCTGTCTGACTGACTGACTGACTGACTGACTGTCTGACTGACTGACTGACTGTTTGACTGGCTGTCTGACTGTCTGACTGACTGACTGACTGACTGACTGGCTGGCTGTCTGACTGACTGACTGACTGACTGTCTGTCTGACTGACTGACTGACTGACTGTCTGACTGACTGACTGACTGGCCGACTGACTGTCTGACTGGCTCTCTGACTGACTGACTGTCTGACTGACTGACTGACTGGCCGACTGGCTGTCTGACTGACTGACTGACTGACTGACTGACTGGCTGGCTGGCTGTCTGACTGACTGACTGACTGTCTGACTGACTGTCTGACTGTCTGACTGGCCGACTGACTGTCTGACTGGCTGTCTGACTGACTGACTGACTGACTGACTGACTGGCCGACTGACTGTCTGACTGGCTGTCTGACTGACTGACTGACTGACTGTCTGACTGACTGGCTGTTCACCGAATCCTGATCAATTTTGTGCATCAGTCATCTTTCGTCTGTCTCCTGCCCTGTCTGTCTCCCTGCATGTACGTCTGTCTGCAGGCCTGGCTTCACTCTCATGGTCTGGTGCCCCCATGCAGTTGCCCCTGTTCAGAAATGCCTTCTTCAACTTCAACTTCTTCTTCTCTCACTGCCCCCGACCTGTCTCTCGGGGCCTCTCGAGGCCAGTCTTCTTCTTCTTCTGCGTCTCCGTCTCCTTTCACCCGAGAGGGAAGAGAAGCTGCATGTGCGCGGCTCCAGCTGAGCGAAGAGAGGGGGGTTTCCCTCGAATCCGCCTCGTTGAGGTGCTCGTGTCCCTGTGCAGTGCACCCTGCGTGCGAACAACAGCACCTCCTCGGGGGGAAGGGGACGCAACAGGCCGTTCGAGTTGAAGAAAACACGCGAGTGAATGCACAATTGGAAAGAGAGAGCAGCCCGACAGCCCCAACCTCAATCTGTAGAGGAGACACTTCGGCATCATTAACAAGCGGCTCGATTGACATCCCTCTTTCCACTTCATCTCATCAGTCTGTTGATGTTGAGGGTTCCACTGGAAGCAGTAGGGGAGATTCGGCTGGTCGATCTTCAAGAGCCGCCACTTCCTCTTCCTCTTCAGCTCTTCCTCCCCCGTTGGGTTTCTTTCCTGCTTCTCTCAAGTTGCCCTCATTCGCCTTTGTGACTTGGGGGGATGCCGATCTCGGGGGGACCTTCCACAGAGAGGCGAAGAGAAAGCAAATCCCCAAGCCTGTCTATCTGAAAAGGTCAGTGAGTGAGGAAAGGAGCGAATTGAGAGGGAGGAGGGGGAAAAAAGAATCAAACGGGCGGAAGGGATGGAGAACACATAAGAAACCTGCGTGGGAGTCTCTTCTTGTTGTGGAAGCAGGCATGCAGAGAGGGGTAGAGGGAGACAAAAAGGAAGCAAGACCACACGGTCCATTGCATTGATGTGGCGTCTCTTGCAGAAAGAGTTTTCAGCTGGGTTGCATAGATGTCTGGTCAGATTCGTTTCTTTGTTTGCTCGTCGTTGGGACTTTTCTCAGACGGACAGAAAGGCAAAAGCCTTTTTTGCCTTCGCCTTCTTCACCGTTCTCTTCGGGCGACCATACTGTTTCCCTTGAATAGCATTGCATGAGTGGCTGTCTGATAGATAGGTCTCCTTCTTGCCAGAGGGTTCACAGTTGAGTTCCCCTCAGTGCGGACTGACTGCTGCAAGATCGATCGAGGTGTCCGTCAAAAGCGTTTGTGTTGTTGGCATGAATCAGTGTGAGTATCCCGCTCCTCTCGCAGGTGGATCAACCTACGCGATGCTTTCAGGAGATGCTACGGGCGTGATCCTACAGGAGGGCTGCAGGCGACTGTGGAGAAGCTCGGGATGACTTTCGAAGGAAGAGCGCACTCGGGTCCGACCAGACAGGCACTCTCTCCTCTCTCCGTCTCTGTTTCTCTCCCTATCCCCCTTTCTCTGTCTTTTCTTCTCTCTCTCTCTGTCTCGCTGTCTCTCTGTCTCTCTCCCTGTCGCTCTGTCTACGTCCATCTACCTCCTACCTACCTCGCGATCTATCTGTCTATCGATCTAGCTCTTTCTTTCATTATGTCTGCGTGTAAATGTGTCTGTGTGTATGGGTGGGTGAGCGTGTACAATACCCACATATTTGCGTGCCGACCGCTCTGTTGATTTGAAGTTGTTTTTTCCCTCTTCCCATGCGACCTTTTCGTCTTTTTTCTTGCTTCGTATTGTCAACTCTAGGCGGTGCACGGTGATTTTTAAAACGCTGACAATGGGCGTCGGCGGATTTTTTTTTTCCCTCGATCCCGTCTAGGGCTGGCTTCGACCATCAAGCGGATCGATGTGGGACATAAACTTTTGGCTGGCCTGATCTTGAATCCCCATGGTTAAAAGAATCATTTGAAAAGAGAGAAAAAAAAGACCGTTCAAGATTTTCTCTTCCACCGCCTCTTCGTGCTTCCACAATGCCCTTCTCCCTGACGCCTCGTTCTTTACCTGCCCGAACCAACCTCTCCAGAGTTCCTCTCCGTCCGCCACGGTCCATCCGAAGTCAGGGCGAGTCTTTGTGTCTTTACACGTTTTTTCCCTTTCATTTCATGCGTGTACACAAATGCATCCGGATGTGCAGGCTTGGTTGACAGCAGGAACACAGCGAAGATCATGCAGCACATGGTGGAGAAGCGAGGGGGCGTCTCTTTGTTCAGAAGGTTCACGAGGGGGTGCGGGAGGGACGGAGAGCCTTTCGGATCTGCAAGCTCTGCCCCTGTGTTTCGCTCGCTTTCTTCATCCGGAAGAGAAAAGGGAAGCGGCGAGAAGGGAGAAGCCGTTAATAGGGGAGAGACGTTTCGGCAGAGAGAGAAACGCCCACGGACGGGCTCAATGGATGCGGTAGGAGTGGAAGAAGCGCGTGCTGCTTTTCAGACAGAAAGCGTCAGAGTGTTAGATCAGAGTCAGGCGAATGGAGAGTGCAAAAAGAGAGACAGGAACTCGAAACAAGGAGGAGTGGTGTACTTGGAGGAGGAGGAAGGACACCCCATCCGTCCGCTTCCGACACACCTTTCGTCCTTCAGGGGAGATTCTCCGTCGCCAGCTTCTTCTTCGTCTGCTGCTCTTGTTTCTTCTTCTTCTTCTTCTTCTTCTTCTCGTTTACCACCAGAAGCCTCCGCTGAGGAGGACAGGGAGAGACGCTGCTCTCTTCAGAGCCAGGGGTCCGCGGGGCAGAGGATGAGACTCCTGCCGCTTGCAGTCAAAAAGCGTCCGGTAGATGGGAGTGGCAGAGGACAGACGGTTCAGCAGCAGGCCGGCGAGGGATTGCTTGAGAAGAAGATCGGACAGAGTTCCTTTGTCTCTGCGAAAGAAGGGCGCAGCAGTGTGCAGGGCACTTCGCGTGATGCGCAAGTGAGGGCTTCAAAAAGACAACGGACGCTGTTCCAATCAGGATGCCGTCGACTAGCTTAAACCCCAGCTAGAACCCTTGCTTGAACTTTGCAGAGTCTGGTTAACACTACTCAGCACAAACTGTGTCTATAAATTCATCTAGACTTAGTTTGGAGTGGATTACAATCTAACTTTTTATTTTTTTGACAAACACAATCATTTTACAACATGAATGGACGTTTCATCTTCCGTTTTATTACAATTTTTCTCTCAAAATCATCTATAACTTCTAAAGTATATAAGAGTTGAAGCTTTCATATATTGGGGAGGTCATTGAATCAAACAAAATCTATGTGTTTGTAATCTATTTAATACTTAATTTAATTTTATATTTTCCCCATGTGTACAAGATAAAAAAGAATGATGACATGCAGAATGATCAAAAACTAAATTGAAAACTCATCATTTCTTTGGATCTATCACTGCATTAGTGTTAGCATTGATGGTTTGGGTTTGTGTTGGAATAATTATTACTACTATACCGTTTGTGTTGGAATTTTCAGATAGAGAACCGATCGCACCAGCGTCTGGCCATGTTGCTTTTAGGGGGGAGGGTTAGAAGGGGATGGGGTTATACAGTTCAATTGCGTACTCTGCCTCGCTCTCTCTTGTCTGGTACTTCTCTTTTCACTTCTCTCCTTCGAGCATGTGCTGGTGGGGGAAAGAGACACGGTGGATCCTGCGAAGAACACTGTATTCACTGTCCTGCAGTCGAAGGTAAAAAGGTGATCGACGATGCGGTGTATCGATTGTCTGTGTGCATGCAAACAGAGCAGCTTAGATCCAAACTTCACTCGCTGGCAAAGAGAGTGAAAGAGAGAACAGGAATCGGTGAAAGGGTCTGCAGAGCAAGATGGACTGCTGCAGCTGGGGGAAGAGGTATCGGGGAAGAAGAGACATATGTAAGAGAGCTCGTTTCATTCATTGTGGACCGGGAGCCAAAGAAGGCAAGTGCACTGATCGAAGCTTGTCTGAAATGAGTGCGTGCACGTCTTGTGTGGTTGTTCAGCCTTTAGCTTCAACCTAGGCTGCGAAGGGTCGTGGTTGTTCATATTCATGCGGCAGCAGGCTAAGCTGCGGCGGTTTGCTCCTTTTATTTATAACTGCATGTATGGGTTGCCATTTGTCTCTGGTTTCAGAGACTCTAGGCTCTAGTCTAGGCTTAACCACAATTAAGTAAGTAAGTAAGTATACGTCAAAGTAGCCAAATATATAGCTAGATATATAGCCAAAAAAGAAATTAGACAATCGAAGAAAAGAAAGGAAGCTAGGTTTGGGGCTGCTAGGTGGAAGAAATCTTTAATTCAAAAATAGAAAAAGAGAAGAGAGTGGCGTCACTAGATTGTGTGACATGCATGGCTGACAGTCAATATCATATGAGGCTCTGCATTGTAACTCATGCGTA
>JAHBMJ010001953.1:1176-16176 GCA_018398765.1 Chromera velia | reverse complement strand
GTCTACGCATATGGCGAGACAGGGAAGACAGTGCATGCATGAATACATATGGAAAGAAGAGTCCTCCGATTGCTTGTTAGACAGCACAGAGAGAAAATTTTGAGCAAATTATTCAATGAAAGCTATGTTGTTCTGTAGTCTTAATATTTTTCTTAACGAATCCTGATGGTTAGATCAGAGAAGCACGGCCTTTTTGGGAACTTTTTTTTATGTGTTGCTTTATCTGGGAGCAGGGGGGAACAGAACAACGGTTTGCTTTTGGCCCTTTATTTGGTTTTTTTCTTTAAGAAAGAGGCCTTTCGGAGTATGTGTGGGAAATAGAGACTCTCATCAGAAGTGTAGAAAAGAAAGGCATAGGTAGGTTGACGTTGCTAGCAATTTTAGGAATTCAAACAGATTTATTCATTGCTGTAGGCACCAGTAAATAAAAAGTCGGTACAAATCAATGCCCAGGGGATGGGCACCCTTGCATCTTCATCCCTTTTTTTTCCTTGAATGCAGGTGTTTGACATTAATTGGACACCTCCAGTGGGCAGAGGACCTTTGCCCGCGGCTGTGCCAGGAGTGACTCTAAAAGTCAGTTCTTTCGAATTTTAGGTCTATTTTTGGCCTCAGTTTTCCCTTCATCCCTCTGTGTGGGCCGTATGGGTGTACGTATATCCTCAAATGGGTAGTTACGATAGGGTAGAAGCATACCTCTGTCTGTATGTGTATGTGTGTATGTGTGTGTGTGTGTATGTGTATGTGTGTGTGTGTATGTGTATGTGTGTGTGTGTATGTGTGTGTGTGTGTATATGTATGTGTGTATGTGTGTATGTGTGTGCGTGCGTATGTGTATATGTCTATGTGTATATGTATGTGTGTGTGTGTGTGTGTGTGTGTGTGTGTAAGCATAAGTGTAAATGTTCTTTGTCTCCTTCTCTCACACCCCCTTCCCTCTCTTGTTGTCTCTCTTTCTGTCTTTCTATCTGTGTGCACCTGCAGACTGGCAGTGCGTTTCATGAAGGGACTGGCTCTGCTAGGGGGAGCCCAGGTACACTTTTTTCGAGGCTCAGTGTGAATGTGATATGAATGTATGAATTCATGAAAGGTGAGAGAGAGGCAAAGTGACTCTTTTAAGTGAGGGGTATGGTTTGTGAGAGGGATAAAAGATAAGAAAGATGCCGGGGGGAGGGGTGCTGGGGAACCAGGGCGACAGACTTCAGAAAAGAGCACTAGATGTGCACAAATTAGTGAAAAATGGGGGGTGTCCCAAAATGACTGCTGTATGAGAACAGAAAACAAGAGGAAGGAGACAAGGGAAAGAGAAAGAGAGAGTAAGTCCAAGTCACTTGCCTGTTGGGCCAGCTGGATGGCCAATCGGTCACGTTCCCTTGTACAGAACGTCTAAAGAAAAAAAGGGTCGTTTTGAAAAAATCGAGTTTAAAGATTTTTGGTGCCGATCCCCCGGGCATTGATTTGTACCAACTTTTTGTAGGTGGTCTCGGTATGCATGTTCAGGTATAGCGCTGTCTACGCATATGGTGAGACAGGGAAGACAGTGCATGCATGAATACATACGGAAAGAAGAGTCCTCCAATTGCTTCTTAGACAGCACAGAGAGAAAATTTTGAGTAAATCATTCAATAAAAGCTATATTATTCTGTAGTCTTAATATTTTTCCAAACGAATCCCGATAGTTAGATCAGAGAAGCACGGCCTTTTCGGGCACTTTTTTTCATGTGTTGCTTTATCTGGGAGCAGGGGGGAACAGAACAACGGTTTGCTTTTGGCCCTTTGTTTGGTCTTTTTTTCTAAGGAAGAGGCCTTTTGGAGTATGTATGGGAAGTAGAGACTCCTGTCAGAAGTGTAGAAAGGAAAGGTATAGGTAGGTTGACGTTGCTAGCAATTTTAGGAACTCAGACAGATTTATTCATTGCTGTAGGCACCAGTAAATAAAAAGTCGGTACAAATCAATGCCCAGGGGATGGGCACCCTTGCATCTTCATCCCTTTTTTTTCTTGAATGCAGGTGTTTGACATCAATTGGACACCTCCAGTAGGCAGAGGACCTTTGCCCACAGCTGTGCCAGGAGTGACTCCAAAAGTCAGTTTTTTCGAATTTTAGGTCCAGTTTTGGCCTCAGTTTTCCCTTTATCCCTCTGACAGTGTGTAGGCCGTATGGGTGTACGTATATCCTCAAATGGGTAGTTGCGATAGGGCAGAAGCATACCTCTGTCTGTGTGTGTGTATGTATATGTATGTGTGTGTGTGTGTGTGTGTGTGTGTGTGTGTATGTGTGTGTGTGTGTGTGTGTGTGTGTGTATATGTATGTGTGTGCGTATGTGTATGTATGTGTATGCGTGTGCGTGTATGTGTGTGTGTATGTGTATGTGTGTGTGTGTGTGTGTGTGTGTGTGTGTGTGTGTGTGTGTGTGTGTGTGTGTGTGTGTGTGTGTGTGATGTGTATGTGTGTGTGTGTGTGTGTGTGTGTGTGTGTGTGTGTGTGTGTGTGTGTGTGTGTGTGTGTGTGTGTGTGTATGTGTGTGCGTGTGTGTGTGTATGTGTGTGTGTGTGTGTGTGTGTGTGTGTGTGTGTGTGTGTGTGTGTGTATGTGTGTGTATGTGTGTATGTAAGCGTAAGTGTAAATGTTTTTTGTCTCCTTCTCTCATACCCCCTTCCCTCTCTTGTTGTCTCTCTTTCTGTCTTTCTATCTGTGTGCACCTGCAAACTGGCAGTGCGTTTCATGAAGGGACTGGGTCTGCTGAGGGGAGCCCAAGTACACTTTTTTCGAGGCTCAGTGTGAATGTGATGTGAATGTATGAATTCATGAAAGGTGAGAGAGAGGCAAAGTGACTCTTTTAAGTGAGGGGTATGGTTTGTGAGAGGGATAAAAGATAAGAAAGATGCCAAGGGGAGGGGTGCTGGGGAACCAGGGCGACAGACTTTAGAAAAGAGCACTAGATATGCATAAGTCAGTAAAAAATGGGGGGGTGTCCCAAAATGACTGCTGTGTGAGAACAGAAAGCAAGAAGAGGGAGACAAGGGAAAGAGAGAGAGAGAGTAAGTCCAAGTCATTTGCCTGTTAGGCCAGCTGGGTGGCTAATCGGTCACGTTCCCTTGTACAGAACGTCTAAAGAAAAAAAGGGTCGTTTAGAGAAAATCAAGTTTAAAGATTTTTGGTACCGATCCCCCGGGTATTGATTTATACCGATTTTTTATAGGTGGTCCCGGTATGCATGTTCAGGCATAGCGCCGTCTACGTACATGGCGAGACAGGGAAGACAGTGCATGCATGAATACATATGGAAAGAAGAGTCCTCCGATTGCTTGTTAGACAGTACAGAGAGAAAATTTTGAGCAAATCATTCAATGAAAGCTATATTGTTCTGTAGTCTTAATATTTTTCCAAATGAATCCTGATGGTTAGATCAGAGAAGCGCGGCCTTTTTGGGAACTTTTTTTTATGTGTTGCTTTATCTGGGAGCAGGGGGAAACAGAACAACGGTTTGCTTTTGGCCCTTTGTTTGGTTTTTTTCTTTAAGAAAGAGGCCTTTCGGAGTATGTGTGGGAAATAGAGACTCCCATCAGAAGTGTAGAAAAGAAAGGCATAGGTAGGTTGACGTTGCTAGCAATTTTAGGAATTCAGACAGATTTATTCATTGCTGTAGGCACCAGTAAATAAAAAGTCGGTATAAATTAATGCCCAGGGGATGGGCACCCTTGTATCTTCATCCCTTTTTTTTCTTGAATGCAGGTGTTTGACATCAATTGGACACCTCCAGTGGGCAGAGGACCTTTGCCCACAGCTGTGCCAGGAGTGACTCCAAAAGTCAGTTTTAAATTTTTGAATTTTAGGTTCATTTTTGGCCTCAGTTTTCCCTTCATCCCTCTGACAGTGTGTGGGCCGTATGGGTGTACGTATATCCTCAAATGGGTAGTTGCGATAGGGCAGAAGCATACCTCTGTCTGTATATGTGTGTGTGTGTGTGTGTATGTCTATGTATGTGTGTGTATGTATGTGTGTGTGTGTGTGTATGTGTATGTGTGTGTGTGTGTATGTATATGTATGTATGTATGTGTGTGTGTGCATGTGTGTATGGATGTGTATGCGTGTGCATGTATGTGTATATGTGTGTGTGTGTATATGTATATGTGTGTGTGTGTGTGTGTGTGTGTGTATGTAAGCATAAGTGTAAATGTTCTTTGTCTCCTTCTCTCACACCCCCTTCCCTCTCTTGTTGTCTTTCTTTCTGTCTTTCTGTCTGTGTGCACCTGCAAACTGGCAATGCGTTTCATGAAGGGACTGGGTCTGCTGGAGGGAGCCCAAGTACACTTTTTTCGAGGCTCAGTGTGAATGTGATGTGAATGTATGAATTTATGAAAGGTGAGAGAGAGGTAAAGTGACTCTTTTAAGTGAGGGGTATGGTTTGTGGGAGGGATGAAAGATAAGAAAGATGCCGGGGGGAGGGGTGCTGGGGAACCAGGGTGACAGACTTCAAAAAAGAGTACTAGATGTACACAAGTCAGTAAAAAATGGGGGGGTGTCTCAAAATGACTGCTGTATGAGAACAGAAAGTAAGAAGAGGGAGATAAGGGAAAGAGAAAGAGAGAGAGAGAGTAAGTCCAAGTCACTTGCCTGTTAGGCCAGCTGGGTGGCCAATCGGTCACGTTCCCTTGTACAGAACGTCTAAAGAAAAAAAGGGTCGTTTTGAGAAAATCAAGTTTAAAGATTTTTGGTACCGATCTCCTGGGCATTGATTTGTACCGACTTTTTGTAGGTGGTCCCGGTATGCATGTTCAGGCATAGCGCCGTCTACGCATATGGCGAGACAGGGAAGACAGTGCATGCATGAATACATACGGAAAGAAGAGTCCTCCGATTGCTTGTTAGACAGCACAGAGAGAAGATTTTGAGCAAATCATTCAATGAAAGCTATGTTGTTCTGTAGTCTCAATATTTTTTCGAACGAATCCCGACGGTTAGATCAGAGAAACGCGGCCTTTTTGGGCACTTTTTTTCATGTGTTGCTTTATCTGGGAGCAGGGGGGAACAGAACAACGGTTTGCTTTTAGCCCTTTGTTTAGTTTTTTTCTCTAAGGAAGAGGCCTTTCGGAGTGTGTGTGGGAAGTAGAGACTCCCGTCAGAAGTGTAGAAAGGAAAGGCATAGGTAGGTTGACGTTGCTAGCAATTTTAGGAATTCAGACAGATTTATTCATTGCTGTAGGCACCAGTAAATAAAAAGTCGGTACAAATCAATGCCCAGGGGATGCGCCCCGAAGAAATGCCTGACCTTTTTTCTTGTCTGCATGCACGATTATCTCGACCCAGCTGATTTGCTGCAGTCAGCACAGCGAATTTCGACTTTCAAGCGTTCAAGCTGGCTTAAGCTGGCTTTCAGATGCACTGTATCCTGCACCATACATGTTCTGCTTGCATCGATCTGACTCGAGTGGCCTCGAAGAGTGTAGAGACAGCCAGTCAGGTGTTTTGGAGGACTGCTGCTCTGCATGGGACATCTGCATCTGTACTTTGACACAGTGACACACACCAAAGGACAGAAATACGGTTTTACAAATCATGCAGAGCAATTCAACCCCTCTACCGCCCTTACGCAGCCCAGTGATGTACTCCAATGGTCTCGTGCTGCTGCCCCCTTCCACGGTTTCGCACTTCCCTACAGTTCCTCCTATGCCCGTCTACCCCTCTGCTTACAGATTCCGTCCATAATAGTACCCCCCCCCCATTACCAGCCACGCCATTGCAGTGCAGGCTGAGCCTGCCACCGGGACTAGAATCACTAGATGCGCCGTTCCTGCCCCCCCCAGTTATCTCTCCAACAACGTTACACTCGCTCCTTCTTCAACTACCCCTCGCCAGCCGTGCAAGAAATCTGAGAGACAGCGGGCTCCGAAGAATACTGCACAAGATCGGCCCAGAAATCCCCGGAAAGGTCGCACCGTGGACTTGTCTTTTCTCTTGGAGAGGCAAGTCGGTCGCGTGATTCGCTCTTTCAGAGGAGTTTCAGCTGAAATTCTCCAGACCTCCCTTCTCAAGTTTCTTGAACGGAAAACGAAACGGAGCTTGGACGATCTCTGGCTTTGTCTGAGGCTTAGAGCTGACCTGGACGGAGTTGTGTGGGGCCGCACGGCGCTTGAGACGGCCATTTGGGTGGATAACATCTACGCAGTCAGACTTCTGGTAGACGCGGGTGCTGCGTTTGAAGTGAAGGATTGCACCCCTGCACTGAAAGTCGCGTGTGCAAAACCCTCACTCCCCATCGCAAAGTTCCTCATCAAGAGAGGGGCCGACGTCAATGCTGTGCACCAGTGCAGGCACATGAGGCGGCCACTTCATGCGGCGGCCTCGCACGGCTGTCCGAAGCTCATCACCCTGCTCCTCTCCTACGGTGCTGACGTCCATGCAGTGGATGACAGAGGGCTCTCTGCTCTCCACGACGCAGCCATCGCAGCCAGAAGAGAGAACGCAGAGGTGCTTCTCAACTACGGTGCCAATGTGAACGCCAAACATCCCAAATATTTCTTCACCCCACTCCTTGCCGCCTACGCCTACTCGAAGGTGGAGACCCCCCAGACCGACCAGGTCCTCAAGAAGATGGCTAAGTTCCTGATCTCCCGCAGGGCAAAGATCGACGCCCAGGATGTGCGTGGGAACACGCCTTTGCACTACGCGGTCTCAAACGGCTCCCTTGCGGTCACCAACTTTCTCCTCAACAGCGGTGCGACGCTGAACGTGGAGGATGGGCAGATTGTCACATCTCTATACAAATTCGTCACTTCAAAGCGGACAGACAATACAGTGGAGATGCTCCTCATGCTGGCCTATCAAGGCATTGACATTCGAATTTAACCATGCCCAAAACCTCAGAAATCTGACTGCTCTGGGCGTTAATTTCGGTCGATCCCTGTCGATCTGCGTGAAGACTCTCACATCCTGACGCTTCTTATGATTGGAGTCACCGGGCCTGTCCGTTCTTTCCGCAATCTGGTTTACAATCTGGTCCACAATTAGCTTTGACTACAGATAATTACACGTCTAGTTCTACGTCTAGACTAAGTTATATGTAGACCTACAGAATCCTAGAGGTAGAATCAGTATTAAAGAGTATTATGTTTTTATATTTGATCTAGTATTTAATTGATATTGTATGACAGAATGCGAGAAAAACCATAAGAGAAACTTTAAAAAACATTAGATTGCCAGTGATTTATCATAATTAAAATGATATTATAAAATCATATTATTAGATTGCTTTGTATATATACTAGGCTAGCTACTAGGCTGGCTACTAGGCAGTTCAAGTAAAAAAAACTGTACTATACTAGTGACTATAGGAACTGCAGCCTAGCTAGACTACGGCTTTAACTGCGAGTACCTCTGATATGCACTAGTATATAGGACGTCCATTGTGGTCAATTAAACGTCAGACACCCAAAATTCTAAATTCATATATGCTGGTGTATAATGTATTTTAATGACGATAGTCATTATAAAATTGGTATCACGGCCCGATTTACGGGTCCCGGAGGGGAAATCGTATACTTTTCAGAGTGACGATCGCTTACAATCGCTCCATGCATGGTGCCTTGCATTGAAGTCGACGCCCGAGTGGTATGAGGGGTCAATCGAGCTATAAGTGAGCACTCCTCTAGGCACTCCTCTGGAGGTGTTCCCTAAGCTTTTCAACGCTATGCTCTAGGTCTCAGTAGGGAAGAGTAAAACGTTTCTGAAAGGACATAGACTGTCCTTCAAATTCTAAATTATGCCCTTCACCATTAGTGGACGATGCCTGCCGGGTTGATAGTCCACCCCATGTCTAGCCCCATGCATATCAGGGCCCATGATCATGGGAGCCATCAAAAAAATCAAAACCGACCATACGGGGACCATGTTTTTTCCAGAAGCGGATTTGCCCTCCCCAGAATAATCGGTCAGTTTGGCGTATGTGCCTGATCCTTTGAAGAAGGAGAGGGCTTCCCTGTAAGCTGTTTTACGGGAGTCTTAGTAATATCAGATACAGGTGGTTAAAGTCTGACAGACATTGGTTGGTTTAGTCTAGCAGTTAATCGCAGTTAATATTAATCTCGAGCATTCTTAGTGATGATGTCAAGCAGACATATCAAGCATGTACTTCACTAAAATTACTTAATGAAAGCATGTCCGACTTCACGATGCGCGGCCTCGTGATACACCCATGCACGCTATGTGGCCCGGGTCCCCCGTCCGACCCACATCTGCCTGACGCTTGCCAGCCCTTTATTACTCAGTCTTCTTATTAGACGGAATGCTCCTCACACTTGCCCGCCTTTCAAGCCAACGTCTACGCTTGGCTCTAAAGACTGATATATTAGTTATGTATCCATCGAGCGATCAGACAATCAATTCTCATGGCTATCTATCTTCTCATCAAGCGCCTATCTAGCATGCCCTCGAGCGATCGAGTCATCATCATATATTATCTCTCACCCTCTGCCTTTCCTCCCTCACACTGCCCGTCTATCATTTTTCTTTCCTTTTGAAATCAGCGATCCTTTCTTTTGCTCTCTCAAGATTCTTCGCTGGCTCCCACGAAGCATCTTTCACTCTAAACCCTTTCCATTTGACTAAATAATGCTGCTTCTCTGAAATTTTCTTGCTGTCCAAAATTCTATCTACCTCGTACTCAGGGCCCTTGAACCTCGGAAGTCTAACTGCAGGTGGAGGGTTACCCGGCTCTCTCACATACTTTTTCAGATAGTTCACATTCACCACAGGATGAATGCGAACTCCTGCCGGGAAGATCAACTCATACGCTCCCCGTGTGATTGCCCTCTCTACCTCAAAAAGACCAAACCACACAGGCTCAAGCTTTCTCTTTACTCTCTCCGGCCTTCTTTCTTGTTCGAAAAATTCTCTATGCACCAACACCCAATCTCCTGGACCCAATTCCAATTCCCTATGATGACGATCATAGTAGCAAGCTGCCGTCTCCCTTGCTCACTCTAGGCACTCCTTCGCTTGTGCCATCTCTGTCCTGTATCGTGCAGTGAAGTCAGCTGCTGCCAGAGACAGCGAACTTCCCCGAACAGGCACTGCAGGCAGTCGGATTGGATCAAAGCCATGCACAAATCTAAATGGTAAGAGACTTGTCACTGGGTGCACACTGTCTCTATATGCAAACTGATATGCCGGCAAAGCCTCGGGCCGGGGCCGGGCCCAGTCTTCCTGATAGTCCATCACGAAACACCTCAACATCTCTTTGATCGTTCTGTTGTCTCTCTCTGTCTGTCCGTCTGTCTGCGGGTGTCTGGAAGAGCTCATCTTGATTTTTGATTTCCAGAGTCTTTGCAATTCTTGCTAAAATGCAAAGATGAAGCGAAAATCACAATCAAAGAGAAGAGAATGAAACATACTGACCAAGCATACCACTCTCTCAAATATAATCGATGTTGTCTCTTCTCCCGTGACTTCTTCCCACACCGGGATGAAAAATACATCCTTTGACAAACGATCAACAACAGAGAGAATTCTATCCATAATTCTTCCCCAGTACAGCGTTCTTGGCAGACTAAACAAGAAGTCGAGAGAAAGAGATTCATACGGACACTCAAGGATAGGTAAAGGATTGAGCAGGCCAGGTCTTTTCTGGGTGGAATGTTTTGCTTTCTGACAGGCATCACACCGAGCCATATACTTTAGAATCTTGACTGATGAATACATGTTGGGCCAGTAGAACTTACTGTTCAGCTTAAAAAATGTCTTTTCTGGCCCCAAGTGTCCTCCGACCACCATGTCATGATGCTCAAAGATCATCTGCCTCTACAGAACATCAGTCGGAATAGCCAATCTGTCTTTGAAATAAAGAAAGCCATCAATGAAAGTGAATGGTTGAATTCTTATTCTCAAGTGTCGAGGAACAGGCACCTCTGGATGCTTCAATACTTCGATGAGCTCCTGAAAGAATCTTTCTTTTTTGTATCTTCCTTTCACTTCCTTCAAAAACTCTTCATTCACATCCACTCTCATCTCAATGCCTGCAAACAGTCCTTTCGCTTCCTTTTCTTCTTTTTTTCTCTTTTCAGTCTTTTCTTCCGCTCCCTGCTTTTGCTCAGTTCTCACAGGCTTTCTACTCAATGCATCTGCCACCCGATTCTTGCTTCCAGGCACGTATCGAGGCGTAATACCTATCTGGTCTAACAACAAACCGAACGACGCATGCAAGGAGACATTTGTATTCAATCGGTGGTCGACGTGACTGTCTTCAAACTTTCATGATCACTCCATACCTGGGTCGTGCACGAAATGTACGGACGTCAGATCTTGACTGCGAATATACAAGCAAGGAACTCCTTGTCTCTGATGTGATAGTTCTTCTCTGTTGGGCTCATTGTTCTCGAAGCAAATGCACACGGCCAAAGGATCCTGACACGTGGATCCTTCTGCATGAGCACAGTAGCAACAGTCGCACTCTTTTCACACACATCAGCAAAAATTTCGAATGGACGAGTAGGATTAGGAATATATAAGTCAGTCACCGGCTTGACTACTTCTTTGACTGCCTCAAAACTTGCCTGCTGCTCTTCTTTCCACTCAAACTTCACCATCTGTTTCAGCAAGCGATAAAGAGGTGCAGCCTTCTTGCTGAATTCAAATACAAAACGTCTCACCCAAGAAGCCAAACTAAGAAAAGAATGCAACTCACTCACATTCTTGGGCACTGGCCAGTTTTCTATCTCTTTTGTTTTCTTTGTCTGTGGCCTCACTCCTTTCTCTGAGATCTTCAGCCCCCAGAATGTTACCTCTTTTGGAAAAAAATGACACTTCGACAGCTTTGCAAACAGATTTGCCTGTCTGAAGAGAAAAAGAACACGAGAGACATGCCATTTATGCTCCTCTCTCATCTTTGAATAAATTAGAATATCATCTAAAAATATAGATACATACCGATCAAGGCACTCCCTCAACACATACTGAATCAATTGTATGGCTGCCGGGGGGGCATTCGTTAATCCAAAAGAGACCACCAGCCATTCATAATTCCCATACCTCGTCGTGAAGGCTGTTTTGGGCACATCTTTCTCTTTCATTCTCATCTGATGGTAGTACTGCTGAAGATCAAGAGCTGTGAAAAATTTTGCCCCATACAGCCTATCGATCAAATCTTGAGGATGAGGCAATGGATGCTTGTCCTTCACTATGATTCTATTTAATCCCGTATAGTCACAACATATCCTCATTGTCCTATCCTTCTTTGCCACAAATAAAACTGGTGCTGCAAAAGGAGAACAAGACAGTCGAATGAATCTTTGCTTCAAGTATGTATCAACTTGCTTCCTCAATTCATCCAGCTCACCCAAAGAGAGACAATAGGGTGGGCAAGCTGGAGGCGGGTGTCCTAGTTTGAGATCTATCTTGAAGTCAAGTCTTTCCCCCCTAGACGGCGGCAACCCTGTCAAGGAATCAGGAAAGAGAGATGCATTGTCTGCCACAATTCTCTTTACGTCGATCGGCACGGTCGATTTCTTCAGGTACTCACGAACCTCAGTCAATTTAGGTGAAGAGAGAACAGGATAATCAGAAGGAAGAGAAGAGAGAAAATCATCATTCACTGCCTCACTACCCCTAAATCCCTTTCCATTCTCCCCAGCTTTCTTTCTTCCCCCGTCTTTACTGACTTCATATAATCCCTGAACCCTGTAAGCAACCCTAGTGGACTCACTAAAAGGGATTTCTGTCTGTAGTCTGACTAGATGGCAGACAGCTCCTTTCCGGATCGCCCGCTTTGCCTGCATAGAAGAGAGAAGAGGAGGAGTGCTGAATGTTTGTTTCTCATCCTCTTCCTCCAACTCTATATCTGGAACCCAATAAATCAATTAAAATTTTCCCTCTGAACCAAAAACGCAGACTTTGAGACGACCACTGCAGTTTAGGCTCATAGGCATGACTCCACTTTGTCCCCAAGATCAAATCATACTCATCCAGGTCAGCCAACATTGTACCCACTGTCTCTTGATACCCCTGAATGTTGATCGGCACTGTGGGTGCACACTCACAGACCGACCAAGTCTTCGAGGACTTGAGGACACCGTGCAAGTTGACGGATCATCTCAATCTGCACACACGGAGATGGTGGGCATGAGCAAAACGATGGTCAGGATAAATATCATCTACACCCGAATCAACTAAAACTCTGACAGGTACACCAGCCACTCGACCTGAAAACATAAACAACCCTGGACGGGCCCCTGTTTCATTTTCCTCCTCTTTCATTTCCATTGGCACATCTTCATTCTCAGGGCTTCCTCCTATCTCAGGGCACTGACCACAAGTTTTGAGTCCCTCTGTTCCTATCACCTCATCCGTCTCGAAACCTCCGTAGGTCGTTCGAACTCCCCTACCTGCCGGCTTCCTTCCACCTCTTCCTCTCCCTGTGGGACCATGGTGACCATCTCTGTATCCCCCTCTCCACTGTGACTGGCCCAGAGGTTGCCATGCTTGGGCGATCGGGAATGAAGCTCTAAACCCTCTGCAATCTCCCTGGTATCCGCCTCTGCCCTGCCCCCATCCCCCCTGCCTGAAGTCTCCATGGAATCTCCCGTAGTCCTGCGAGTCCTGAGGGTTCCTTCCGCCAGTGAGTCTCCATATTCCAGAGAAGTTTCCGCCGAGTCCAGAGAAGGGACCTGGACACTGCCTAGCAGTATACCTTGCGAGGCGGCATCTGAAACACCTTCTCTCTGCAATACAGAGAGACCTCAGAGTCTCTGCCGGTGTGAGTGGTGGTGGGAGTTGACAGACCCCGCATAGGTCTATGGGGACGGGCCTTTCCTCTTGTCCTAGTGGAGAGTTATGTCAGACACTCTCCCCACCACTCTCGAAGGCACTCAGCCTTTGGAAGTCTCGTGTCCCGCCTCGCGGTCCTTCTCCACCAGAGAGAAAGACCTCAAGCTTGCTTACCATCTTCATGGTGATGACCAAGTTGACCGGATGCGCCTTGTTTGTTTCAAAGCGGATATCTGCTAGCAAACCAGAGATATAGTCTTCAACAATGTCTTTTTCAATCAACCGGCCCTTCAGTTTCGCGACAAGCGGCTTGAATCGCTTGTTGTAGTCGTCGACCCCAGCTCCAGTGCATCGGCACTTCTTCAGGTCCTTTCTGGCCTTCTGTCTGGCCAGTGTGTCTGATAATGCTCGATGAGGGCAGCCTTCAACGACTCCCAGTTCTGGAATGGTCCGTTCTCGACCTCATAGAGATCAAACCATTCCTTCAGGTCCTGGGACATTCTGTTCTTTGCCACCAGTACCTTATCCAGGTCCAACACTTTCTCAAGTTTGTAGAAGTCTTCTACGTCTTTCAACCACCTGGTCAGCTTGGCCCTCACTCCAAAGAATAGAGCAGGGGCCTCGCACAGCTTCATGTAGTGCGACGAGGACGCGGTTGTACTTTGGGCTAGCGCAATGGCAGGTGACATCACCGTTGCCTGGACAGATTCCTGAGGGGCTTGAGAAACAAGTAATTGCAGAGTTTCTCCATGCAGGTTTTGCGTCACCTGCATAGAGTCAATCCGCTAAGACAGTCCTTCAATAGCCTCGACGATCTGCAGAATCCCTGGAGTAGGTATATCCTCTGTCACACCTTCTATCGACGTATGGAGTCGACAGTTGGTAGACTGAACCAGTCTGAGTACACTGAATTCAATAAGAGCGCTCTCCCTTAACTGAGGGTGAAACGAGGCTCTAAACTACCAGATATAAGCTGTTTTATGGGAGTCTTAATAATATTAGATACAGGTGGTTAAAGTCTGACAGACATCAGTTGGTTTGGTCTAGCAGTTAATGTCAATCTCGAGCATTCTTAGTGATGACGTCAAGCAGATATATTAAGCATGCACTTCACTAAAATCACTTAATGAAAGCATGCCCGACTTCACGATGCGCGGCCTCGTGATACACCCATGCACGCTATGTGGCCCGGGTCCCCCGTCCGGCCCACATCTGCCTGATGCTTGCCAACTCTTTATTACTCAGTCTTCTTATTAGACGGAATGCTCTTCACACTCCCAAAATCTAGAAAGCTAAGGAGTGTCTTACTATGAGTGCACGGCACCCACTTATTGCAGCGTTGAAGTCTCGGCTCACCGTTATGCTAATTGGTTGATTTTCATGGAGATGCACACATATGCAGACAAGCATACAGACTGCTGCAGCACAGACTTTCGACGTTTTCTCTTCACTCCGTTTACTCAGTATCAACCATCACGTATTCATTCCTTGGACGAGTGTGTATATGTGTGTGTGTGTGTGTGTGTGTATGTGTGTGTGTGTGTATGTATATGTGTGTATGTGTGTGCGTACGTGAATATACAAGTGGTAGTGCGTATCTCAGTGGATCTGCATTTCTATGCTCAGTAGTGTCAAAGCAGAGGTCAAAGTAAGAGATGCTAACAACCTGGTGGTGTGCAAATGTGTCACTTCTGTGCGATGCAACACCATTTCTTTTTCACACCTGCTCTCTCTTCTTTAACATTTTCAAAAAAATTTGAATTGATTCGATGTGTGTGTGTGTGTGGGCTCTTTGGAGGCCCACAATCGGAAATCACAAATTACTCTTTCCACTGTCTTATGTATGAGAGAATTGATCTGCCAGTCCCCAAGTGGATCCAGGAAATGATCTAAATTGACTTAGATTTCAATGCACGTTTTCATGTAACATCCGAGTCGTATTTTGCCAATGCAGTTTACCGCTACCAGCTAGGGTGGCCCTAAAGGGGGCCTCGTAAAAACCTGTAGTGCACTGCCCCTTTAATATAATTCAAAAAAGTGTATGAGTTTTAGCTTATATAGACAATTAATGCTAGGTCCTAGGCTAAATCAATGAAAATATTTTTTTCTCTTAAATTAAACAATTGATGGGGTTTCTAACTTAGGTTTTACTAGTCGTTCAACATAATTTTTGACTCTAGAGGTGGGGACTTTAGAGAGAGGGGAGGGGGGGTCCGACTTGGCCCGGATGCTTAGGTGTTA
>JAHBMJ010001952.1:10000-24194 GCA_018398765.1 Chromera velia | reverse complement strand
AGACAAGGGCATACTGTCCGCTTGCCTTCGGCTCCCGCCGCCTGGCCCCCACCGAGGCACGCTACCCAGTGAGGGAGTTAGAGCTGTTGGCGATTGTCCATTTTGCGAAAGTTTGGCGTCATTTCCTGACGCCCGGGTTGGAGTTTTGGACAGATTACAAGAGTTTGGAAAATTTGAGGAAGTCGTTCGAGCACTGCAGTCTGCGTGTGAGACGGTGGATTGAGTTTCTGGAGGAAGTGGCGGTTCCAATCAAATATATTCCGGGGAGGGCGAACATCGTTGCCGACGCACTTTCCCGCAATCCGCCCCCTTTGGTCCAGTCCTCCCCTTCTGCCCCTTTGCCATCTGTCAGAGTGAGGCAACCCACCCTGCCGACGGTTAGTCAGGCCGACGGTCCTGACGGCGATGAGGTCCCAGGGCTTGAACCTGAGTATGAGGATGAGGGGGCAGTTGTTGGCGAGACCTGTTCTTTGGGGGGGGGGCACGGGGGCACTAAGCAGCGTCAGTGCCGGACAACCTTGAAGGTTGAGGGAGATGTTGAGCTGCAGAGGCGCTGCAGAGAGGCGTATGCAAACGATCCTTGGTTTGCCCCAGTATATGCTCACCTGAAGAATTCCCTAAACAAACTTCCCCCCCCTCATCTGGTGCCCTGTTTGAAAGGTCTCTCTCTGAGAGATGGTCTGTTGTTCCGGGGGGACCGTCTTTGTGTCCCTCGCTCACAGCGCACGGCTCTTATTCGGGAGAGCCACTCATCTCCAGAGAGTGCACACTTCGGGGTCAGAAAAACCTACAGTTGAATGGCAGAGCGATATTTCTGGCCTCAGATGTGGAGAGATGTACGCAGATTCGTTCGTGCCTGTGATCCCTGCCAGAGAAGCAAAGCTCCCAGCCGAGCGCCTCCCGGTCTCTTCCGACCGCTCCCTGTTCCCAACCACCCATGGGAAGTCACCCAAATTGACTTCCTCGTCGGACTGCCCGCCTCTGGGGATGAACAGTTTGACTGTCTTATGGTTGTCACTGACTCTCTGTCAAAAGGGGTATGCCTGATCCGGACCCACACAACAGCAACAGCAGAGCAGGCAGGCCGGCTATATTATGAAAACGTCACAGTAAAGAAGGGGTGGCAGCGTACGATCCTCAGTGACAGAGACCCCCGTTTTCTGTCTCGATTCTGGCAGACCCTACACACCCTCTCGGGCACGCACCTGTCGTTCTCTACGACGGCACACCACGACACACCAGGGTCAGCAGAACGCATGAATTGAACAATCGAGGAGGCCCTCCATTGCCTCGTTGAGACCCAGCATCACCGATAAGTGGAATTCATCCCGTCCCTTGAGTTTGCATACAACACATCTGTCCATGTCGGGACAGGCCGCTCTCCCTTTCAGCTCGAACACGGAAGAGAACCCCTCACGCTCCCTGCTCTTTCTCTTTCTCCTTCTGTCCAGCCTTCCCCCGAGGCCTCTGACTTTTTGAAGGAACACAGAGAAGCCATTGAGTCCGCCCGCGCCTCTCTCGAAGCAGCCCAGTCCAGTCAAATCCGAAATGCCAACAGGCGACGCCGCCCCACCGACGACATCAAGGTGGGGGACTATGTGCTTGTCCATCGCTCCTGGTGGGCAACTGCTGCAAAGCCCGATGTCCCACTGTACAGCCGCAAGCTCGACAGCCTGTGGTTCGGTCCCTTCGAAGTGACCCAGTTCGATCAGTCCCGAGACAATTTCGAAGTCGCCCTGCCAGCGGGAAGCTGCAAAGACCCCCATGTGCATACGTCGCTGTGCAAGCTGTACTGCCACGAAGGACGGGGCCGTCCGGCTGTCCGATTGCCCTCCTGGGCCGACGAAGAGTATGAAGTCGAAAAGGTCCTCGGTGTTCGGGGAAGAGGCAGAGGAACCCAATACCGTGTGCAATGGGTGGGGTTCCCTGAGAGTGAAGCGTCTTGGGAGCCAGTCTCCCACCTCCGAAATGCAAAGGAGAAAATCGAAGAATTCAAGCGACGATCAAAGTGAATAGACAGGAATTGCACGGTCAATTTTGGTTGGCAGTTAACCGCAGAAAAGCTGAGAAGAAGGACAGAGCGCGTGGGACACACGCTCCAAGGGGGAGGGGCACGTAACATAGTGAGGCGAGCCACGGGACCGGCCAATCCCGGGGTGAGCCGAACTAACGTGCACCGCCGCCGCACGGGACGCCCGCAGCTCAGAGACCAACACATGCACGCAGGCTCATGGAGGCGCCGCCATGCCAGTCTGTATTAGAAGAGAATTAAATAAAATAGAAATAAAGTGGAATTAATTCAGTCAGCTGCGTATAGCCTGGATTGAGTAAACAACAGTTGCTTGCAAAGCTTCTAGAAGCAGTTTGGAAGTGAACCTTGTACTGACAGACTTTCCGTAGTAGAGATCTGACCTAACTAAGTGCGCTCACTTAGGAGAAGAGGAGCTACCTCCTTACGATTAATTTGTTTACTTTTATAGTTCTAAATTTTATACTTAGTATAGCCTAGAGGCCCTAGACTAGCTTACACTGTAGCGATAGATACGTCTTGTATTCGATCGGTGCGACCCCGGCCCCTAGCCCAGCCCCCTTACAACAAGACTTTGTGTAAATTGAAAATCTTGGGATGTGAGACATGCATGATGTCAGATCGACGTGGACATGGAAGTCTTGGATAAGTGAAGATTTATTTGGATTGCCAGTGATGCATAGTTACATGCCATTGGGTGTACGGATTCGTGAACGCTAGTGAACGCCACTGCCAGACCGTCGTCGAAACATAGTGTCGAAACTCAGTTCTGGATAATGAACATGCATGAAGGGGATCCTTGAAATTATCCTTCTAGGTCTACATGATTCTATGTCAAGACTTTTCCAGTCTTCCATAGTATCTGAGAGTCACTCACTCCAATTTATTGGACGTTCTGAACAAGGAGAGGCAGGAGCCAGCAGACTAGAGCCAGTCCTCCTGGATATTTCAAAGAGCTTCCAGATGAAGAAGCTCCTAGAGCCTCAGGCACAGACCGCCCAGAGGGGTTTGCAGTCTCGCCTGAGGGTGCATCAGTCACCTGATCAGAGTAGTTAGCCCCCCAGCAGCTCATCTTCAGGCCAGACGTCACAGCACACGCGTGCCCAAAACCCCCGTGGGTCGGCACAGCGGCCCAGCCCGACGACGACGGGAGTGCAGTCGTGTCCGTCCCTGAGGGCACGGGCCCGACAGATCTGCTGAACACCCGCCCGTATGCACTCATGCTTCCGTCGGTGGCGAGAAAATAACAGGCGTAGGATCCGCAGGCCACTTGAGCGAAGTCACCTTGGAGGGTTGAGGGAAGGTCAGAGCCTGATGAGTCACTCTGGTCGAGGTCGCCGAAGCACGACCCGGAACCGTCACCAAGCACAGCGCAACAAAAATTGTATCCACAAGACAATTGGTGTACGTTTGTGACTGATGTCGATGGTGTGTAGGATTCTGACCCGGCACCGAAACACGATACGGGGCCGGGGTCTGCGGCGACTGCGCAACAGAAGTGGCCAGCCCGCTTTCCCCCACACGCCACAGTTTTGAAGTTTCCCGATGGGGGAGATAGAGTTGTGCTCACCGCAGAGCAGTCACTGAGCCCGAGGCTCGAGCACTCTGACGCTGTCGGGCGTGAATTGTACCCGTATACGGTATCTTTGCCCCAACAGGTCAGTGCCCCGCCGTCGTTAATTCGGCACCCCCCCCAAAATCCAACGCTGGCGTCAATGATTTTCGCTCCTGTCGTGCAACCCTCGGCACCGTAGCCTGAGGTACCGAAGCAATTCGATATTGTCAGATCCTCAGACACGGCGATGCCCGCTTTCCCGTCACATGTCAAGTACTGAAAAGACCCTGAAGGAGCCGAGAACGAGTTACCGCCCCAGCAGCTCACACTGTTGTCACTCATGATGCTGCAGCAGAAGTTATCGCCACAACAGCTGGTGCCCAAAGTGGCACTTGCAGAGGGCACAAGCACTGACAAGACCAGAAGAGCGGTCTGTCGTGTAAGGGAACGAGATGGAAACATGCTTCGCCGGCTGTTCGAAGACAAATATATACGCGCCATGTAGCCGTTCGAAGGCAAATATATATATAAGATCACCTACTGTGTACGAATACGTCGATAGTCGAAAAATATGTATCAATGACTTACAGGCAATCTTTGAAGACGGCTGGGTGCCTTTGTGTATGCCATTGTGCATTCACGAAATTCTTGTTTTCATATATATTGCATCTGACACAGTGACACTGAACTTTTCAAATTTCAATCAAGGTCAGTCACTGCATGATCGATCGAAGCGCTCACACTTTTTCTTAAGTGCCCTCTCAGCTTCGATCGCTTTCGATCCGCGGGCGAAATACACACGGTTCTCCTCAGTCGCTCGCACGCGGATCGAGATGATCTGACGTCAGATTTCGTCATGCACACCGATACAGCAGCGCGGTCGCATCGCCCATCGTGGAGACACAGTGGAGACACCACTTGAATCAATTAAGCAACAGCGGAATTACATGGAAATAACCATTCAATCGGATTCATTTCCCCTGAATTGGTGCTTCGGCAGGTTTCACTTCAAGAGAAACGGCCGGTCCTAGCTTCTACTTATACAGAGTTGTCGACAACCGCCTTTGTCCCCTTTGACCCTTTGTTCATGCAATTTTGCATTCCATTTTGCTCTGTAGACCATGGGTCAATCGTTCTCTTTTGGTTGGTTTAAGCCCCCGGAACAAAGCCGAGTGGTAATGCTGGGGCTTGACGCTGCGGGCAAAACGTCTCTCCTGTATAGCGCCCAGCTCGGAGAGGTGACCTCCACTATTCCCACCATAGGGTTCAACGTTGAGAGTGTGAAGTTCAAGGGAACTCTCTTCACGGTGTGGGACGTCGGGGGGCGCAGCGGAGTGCGTGCCCTCTGGCGTCACTACTTCCAGGATACCAGTTTCCTGGTGTTTGTTGTTGACTCCAACGACACGGAGAGGATCGAGGACGTGAAAGAAGAACTGATCACGGCACTGTTTCAAGCAGACAAGGCCAATGAGGGAAGGGCCCCCGTGCCTCTTCTGGTCTTTGCCAACAAGCAAGACCTCCCAAATGCCCTCTCGCCCGAATCTCTCGTGAGACGCCTTGATCTCTTCTCTATCGCTGGTCGCAACCGTCTGTGGCATGTCACGGGCATCACGGCACTCAGCCGAGGTTGTCGGTCCCAGTTTCTCGCTGAGCTCGGAGACTTTGCTGAACGGACAAGGAGGGCATCCGAAAGGGCCGCCCTTACCGAGGCCAGAGAAGAGAAGAAGGGCACGGAGGTGCAGCAAAAGAAGAGGGAAACAGAATTGACATCAGATGAACAGAATACAGAGTATCAAAGTGAGAAGGGAGTAGAGAGAGAACAAGAGGTCCCCGGAGAGAACGAAAACTCCCTTGTGCCTCTGAAGCTCTCCCACTCTGCTACTGTCGCTGCATTCTCCCCGATTCAGAAAGGCACTGCTTGCCCCTTTGCAAAGACTGCAAAGCTGTGGGGGGCTCCTCCCCCCCCCACCCCCATGGAATCACCAGACCGCATTTCAAACGTCCCTTCAGCTTGTGGAAGGGCTGCGGTTCCAGCTTTGACGGGTTTTGTGGAAAGTCTGGAGAGAGGGCTGAGGCTGGATGGGTTCTTGATTCGAGTGCCCTGTCTCCCTCCTTCTGGGCAGTCTGTAGGATTGACAGTGGAGGAGTGGGGGGTGAAGGTGAGGGAGTGTCTGACTGCACTAGGGGACGGGGATCCCTCACTGAGCTCAGGGGCTGATCGGAATGTGATGGGCAAGAGGTCAGTTGGAGAGAGGGGGTGGCGTTTCACTTTCAATGGGGCGTCGTTCTTCATCACCTCATTCGCCCCCTGTTACCCCAAAAGCCATCCTAGATACGCACATGGGTCGGCAGACGGGTGGGTGCTTCTACAGCCAGACATTTCCTTTGCACGCCGGGGCATTCCAGACACACACGACAACGTTGTGGTGCAACGGGTGCGAGCAGCATTTGCGGATGCAGGCGCGTCCTACTCTATGCCACCGACAGTGCGTTTTCCCACTGCCACTCAGATTGTGCGGCCACTGAGTGACTCAGATAAGCCTGTGAAGTGGTGGTTGAAAGAAACGGAACTTGAATCATCGGCTCACCCTTGGGAAGCCGTCACTGGGAACCGAGGGGTGACTCTCAGAGTAAGCTAGTGTGCAGGCTCCCTCCGCGTGTGTCCTTTTCGTCAATCGATCCTTCCCCCCTCGCTCCCTCCTCCCCTGTTTGGAAGAATCGGTGGGGTCGCTTGAGACGGCGAGGAGGGAGAGAATGCATTGCATGCATGAGGTGGAACAGTGGAGTAGGAGGGAGGGAGAAAGGAAGCAGGAGAGGGAGGAAAGAGGGGGAGAAGGGAAGGAAGGGAGGAAGAAAGGAAGGATAGAAGCAGGGAGGGACGGATTGGGCTGCAATTTCTGAGGGGCTACCAAAGCTTGGATCCCGCTCAAGGCATTTAAAGAGCCTGAGAGTGGTTTGCATCCCGTCTTGTCTCGATTGCATTCTTTCTCTCGGAGGAGGTTGGTTGGCCTTCCTTTTGACTATTTGCATTGATTATTTGTGTGTAGCTCTAGGTCAGAGCGTGAGGGTCGGTCGGTAGATTTGCGGGCCGTGTGAGTGAGTGAGTGAGTGAGTGAGTGCATGACTGCCTGCATCAGGGTGAGCTGGTCTCTTCATAAAACTGTCAGACTGACTTACTTTGACTAGACGGGAACTTCAAGCTAGTTTCAGTGCAATCCTAGGTGCAATCATTGAATCCGCCTCTTTTTGGGTGGGATCATGTAAGCCTAGATGTAGACATGCATGCCCATGTACTGTCCATGCACTGTTTGTCTCTCTGCATGGAGACGCACCTGCATGCGAGGAATGAATTAAGTCGGTGAAGTGGTTTGTGGATTCTCTGAGATTTCTCTCAGTCTCGAGTCTCAGACTAGGATGTGAACGCTTTTCAACTTAAAACTAGATGCAAAAACAAAAAAATGATCTTCTAAGTTCTAATGTAGGTTCTAATCGACAATTAACTTGAATCTTTATCGTTGATCGGTCTTTGAAACACTGTGTCAAGCTGAACGAGATGGAATCATATATATGCATGCATAATAGGATGAGATATATTAGGATTATATTCGTACTATACTGCATGCATACATTTGAACAAAGTTACTACAGCATGGCTAGCAGTATTATTACATAACGAATTGGTAGGTTAGCTCTACTAGCGCTAGCTAATATCAATACTTACTGGTAGGGGTGTAGCTAGGGGTAAATTACTATACTACGTAACTTTTAAACTTAATTTCAAACAAAGAAATAAAGAAACAAAAAGCTTTAGTGCCATACAGGGCATTTTTTTGTTGTTTCTAATTTTATGCTTTACTTTCTTGGAGGCGTTTGTCTTTGTGTTATGAAAGTGCTACGCTTTGACTCTTCGGTCGGAAGATGCGCATTCATCCCATGCGTTTCTTCTGATTCAAATCTCGTATTGTCTTCTTAATTCTTCGCTGTCTTTCTTGTCCAAGCAGACCCCTCCCCTCTCTCCCTCCCTCCCCACTTGCCTTCTTCCCCCCCATGATGGGAGTGACGGAAAAAAATACCCGCAGATAGGAGGCATGGACGCTTCAGGACGAAAGAGAATAATTTCGGTCGTGTGCACAGGGGCGGCGGTTGGTGTGTTTTTCGAATCACGAAAGAAAAGAATTGATAGACAGAAGGGGAGGCGAATGAAGTCAGTAAGAAATTGAGTGGAAAGGAGACGGAAGAAGTGATACATCCACAGAGACCGACTTGTGAGGGCAACAGAAACAGTATGCATGCCTTTGTCATTCCTGAATGCCCTTTCCCTCGCTGTTCTGGTTTGCATCCTTCTCTGCAAGACATCCTATTTTTTCGTGAATTTTTTTCACCTCCCGTATTTTTCCCACCTCCTGTGTCTGTTGACTTTCGCACACAACTACTGTTTCAGTATGCATGCATTTGTCATTCCTGTATGCCCTTTCCCTCGCTGTTCTGGTTTGCATCCTTCTCTGCAAGATATCCTATTTTTTCGTGAATTTTTTCACCTCCCGTATTTTTCTCACCTCCTGTGTCTGTTGACTTTCGCACACAACTACTGTTTCCTTGCCTGTTACGTGTTGTCGCTCTGTCTGTCTGTCTGTCTGTCTGTCTGTTTGTCTCTCTCTCTCTCTCTCTCTCTCTCCCTCTTTCTGTCTGTCTGTCTGTCTGTCTGTCTATCTGTCTGTCGGTCTGTCTGTCTGTCTCTCTCTCTCTCTCTCTCTCTCTCTCTCTCTTTCTGTCTGTCTGTCTGTCTGTCTGTCTCTCTATTTGTCTAAGTGTCCATCGTTGTATCTGTTTGTCTGCGTGCAACTGCAGTAGTGCATATACCATCGGAGGAACGAGACTACAGCACGAACGTCTCCCCGCCCCCTGCGAAGTTGCCCTCTCACTGGTGAAACAATCAGTGAAGGAGATGCACACGATCTGTTTCGCCTACAGGGGTTTGTGGTTTTCTGTTTGAAGGCAGAAGCAACGAAAGAAACAAACAAACAAACAAACAGTGGACCGGTCTGCTGTTTCAGAAAGCAAAACCGTGCTTGCATGTACCAAGCGAGGCTTTTGAATTTTATCAATAGAAAAAATAGAAGGAGCGCCAGAACCAGACATAGAAGAGAAGCAGTCTATGGAGACAGGACAAAAGACAGAAAAAAAAGGAACCCATGTCAGAGGAAGGGCAAGATGAATATGCGTTAGGGTTTTGTCCGGTTCATGCAGGTGTCTGTGAAAAAAGTCCGCTTGATTGAATTTCTCCTGAATTAATTCCTCGATTGTTTCCTTTCCGCAGTTTCTTTTTCTTCTGTTTTTTTTTTTCATGTGTCCTTCGTTGCATGTGTGCACGCGCCTAACTGCCTGCCTGCCTGCCTGCCTGCTTGAAAGGATGTCTGTCTGTCCTCTCTAATTCCTCGATCGATCCGGCAATGCAGGCAGGAAGGAAAGCAGCTAGAGCGATTGCTCGATCGATTTGTTTTCTCACTCGCCTTTTGTATTCAAATGACCAATGGATTGATTGCCAGTGGATCGCGGTGTTGCATGAAGGAAAGAAATATGTACACCCACACAAAGCTTTGTTCAACGTGACGGTAGAGAGAGATCCTTCCTTCCACATGAAGGCAGCTGTACGTTCATTTAACGATTCCACAATTCGTTCTTTTGTGCGCTCTTCCTGCAGGCAAGTTGATTGATGCTGTCACTTGCTACGAAGAACAAGAAAGCAGCCAGAGCAAAGCAGCAAACAAACAACCATGCTGCATGCACTGATGAATGCATCAATACCTGAGCTCTTCCTTCGATCTCTTCTTTCCATCATACCCGGCCATCAACCGGCAAAAAGAAAGACACAAAAGAGGACTACGGAATGGCGAGGCGGCGCAATCGATCGATCGATCAGGGTTCCGATGAGCCACCGACCGTGGGCACCACCACCAGCCAACACACACGTGGGTAATAGTGACAGTCAACTACATTCCTTTCCCTTTTCAGCCCTCACTTGCCCCCGAGAGGCAAAATCCCAAAACCGAAAAAGGAGAAGTCAAAAAGAGTATGGATATATTACATGCATACATGCACTGCATCAGGCTGGTAGGTGATCTCAGCCTTTCAGGGAAAAAGACTCGAGACAGAGAGAGGAAGGAAAGAAAGAAAGAAAGAAAGAAAGAAAAGAAAGAAAGAAAGAAAGAAAGAAAGAGAGGAGATCGCAAAATGACGCACGAGAAGATTCCCCGACCATCTGCTCGAACTTCCACTCTATATGTCTTCTTTGCAATCAATTGCAAATTCTCAGTTTGTTCCTCACCACTCCATTTTCTACTCGTTCTTCTCTCAATCTCTAGAAAAAAAAGAAAAGGGAGCGAAAAATTGAGTCCGCGTGTTTTCGGAGGTTCCTGCAGGCTTTGAGTACTTTTCCCCCGGAAAATCCGTTTTCTTGTTTTCTTGTTTGTTTGTTTGTGACTGCATTCATTCCTGCAGGAGTTTTTGTTCTCTATTTGCTGTGCTTTGACTCTTCGGGCTGAAGATCTGCATGGGTGCCTTTCGATCTTCTCGTCCTTTTTGGGGGGAGTTCATTCGCTTTCGTTTTCTGGTTGGCTTCGCCTGGTATCCACCCATCCTTCCCGCCCTCCCCTCCCACCTATAAAGGTGGTGGGGGGGCAAAGAAGATTAAAAAAGGGGATCGAGAGAGGGGCACAGACATGTTTTGTGAAGGAAAAGAAAAGGGCTCCTCAGAGAATGATCGGGAAGCCCGCGAGAGAGAGAAATGCTCCAATTCTACCACCCGGTCCCCTTCGCTGAGTGTGCGAAAATGGGAGTGGGCCAGTGCATATTCCGATGGAGTGGTCAATGGCAAATCTTTCTGCAGCCCCGAAAGTAGACTGCCGAAAAGGACAAAAAAAGATCTACCAAATGCATGTCTGAAGACGTCATACCGCATTCTTCTTCAGGAGCGAAGATTCGATCTGTCTCCCGATGTCTCTTGCAAGAATAACGATAGGAAGAAGGCAACTCGCTTTTCGTTGTTCGTCAGACCTTTATGAAAACATTCCGCACAAATTAGATCATTCATGTTTATCGTTGAAGTGAATTAATCACAAGGAGCGATTGACTTTTTTGTCTCACAAAGAAAAACTCCGTGCTCAAGAAAGACAAAGACTCAAACAGATGTCGCACCTGTTCTCTCTTTGAAGACAGTCTTTGAAGACAGCGAGAAAGAAGACTGATCAGTGAAGGCATCGAAGAGGCACGCGAGACAAGAAATGAGCACAGGCTTTCCAATGCAGTATAAAGAATGTAATGGAACACAAGCGGAAACACTTGGAAGGAACATCGAAGTTAGAGAGAGAACATTCAAACAGGATCAAATGAGTTCGGAACAGAGGAATGCAACGAGAAGGATGGATAGTGTACGAACTTGGCTTATGATCTTTCTTCCCTTCTTTCTTTCTTTCTTTCTTTTTGTTTTCTTTCTTTCAATCATATCTGCTCATTGGACTTCGTCTCTCTACCCTTGTGGACCACTCGAAAGAAACATTACTGGGGTTGATGGGGGAGCTATCGACTATCAAATGAGGGCAGCGTATTTTCCTCTCCCTCTGGCCTCTTGGTTGTTATGTTTGTGCGAGTGACGCAGGAAGCAGAGCCCACAGAAGAAGTGTGCGTCGTTCCCGTGACTTTGTTCTTGTGTTTTTGTTCCCCTGTTGCAGGTGATCCCCCGCCCCCTTCCTCTTCCTCAAAGCTTCTGGATGTCTCTGAGCTGGGAGGAGAGGCAGCAGGGGAGAGGCACGACAGGGGCTGCTCCTGTTTTTGGTTTTGGTTTTGGTTTGTGGACTGAGGTTGTTGAGTCACTTGAAGAAGGCTCAGAGATCGACGCTCGGCCTCCTCAAGAGTCTCGGCAGTTCGGATCATCCGCTCTGCATCCATCCATCCATCCATCCATCGATCCATCCATCCATCCATCCATCCATCCATCCAGAGATTCGCGTGCAGACAGAATGGAAGGAAGAAATGAGGCAAGGAGTTCGGAAGTGGGCACACACACACTATCCCTACACACAAACACACACATGCACACACAAGGACAGGACAGGCAGGAAGGCGGGCAGGCAGAAAGACAGGCACGCCGTATATTCTTCTCTCTCTTCTTTTCTCTTCGCGTCGCGTCGCTTCGCTTCTCCCTTATCCTCTTGGCTTTTTTGACTCGTCACTAAGCACAGACGAACATACAGACAGTCAGGAAGGAAGGGAGCGAACGAGCGAACGAGGCAGGCAGGGAGGAAGGCAGGAAAGAGGCGAGAAGACGGGCCTGCAGGAAAGCAAAAAAAACAAATTGCCAAGAGGACAAACAGAAAGGGAGAAAAGCAAAAAGAGAGGCGGAAGCTGAATGAATGAATGATTGAATGAAAGAAAGAAAGAAAGAAATAAATAAAGAAAGAAAGAAAGAAGGAAAGAAAGAAAGAAAGAAAGAAAGAAAGAAAAACAGAAAAAAAAAAACGGAACGACAGACAGACAGACAGACAGACAGACAGACAGCAAGGAAACCCATATTGCGAAGAGAAAGGGTGCGCGCCAAAGGACTCACCGAGAAAGGCGCCCAGTGGGTGTGCGTGAAGTCGTTCGACGTATGCATCCTTGTCTCGGGGGTCTTTCAACTCCAAGTATTCACGTTCCGTAGCTGTGTCAGTCAGTCCCTGTGGGAGGGTTGACGCATCCCCCTCATCTTCTCTCTCCTCTTGGTGATGACCCGCTGTGGCAGCCTCGACTCTTTCAGTGGGTGGAAGTGCCTTCTGCTGTTCGTTTTTTAGGGTGGCGGAAAGTGTGAGTGTGATTTTCTCTCCCTGTCCTTCATTTGTGGTACCACGAACCGAAATCGGAACAAGACGGTCGCAGTCTGCCTGTGGGAGAGGCCAGTGCTGGTTTCCAAAGAAACTTGGGAAAGCTTCAAACTGAAAGAGCTCAGCTTGCACGGGGGTGCCGGCAGGTTCATCGTTGGGGTCATGCGCGGCGGAGAAGAAGGGATGTTTGAGAATTTCCCCGACGGTCGGTCTCTCGTCGGGAGAGAAGGCAAGGAGACGGGCAAGGAGGTCCAGACAGTGCGGGTGATCATTTGTGTTCATGTGAGGGCGGAGAAAAGCCGCTAATCGGCTCTTTCTCCCTTCTTGGTTTGTCGGTTCTTCAGAAAGCTGCCGTATGAACGTGCGAGCAGCACCCTGTGGCAAGAATTCGTTTTCCATGGGTTTTCCCAACACCTTCACAATCTGCAGGAGTTGATCTCTTGTGCCGGAACCTCTGAACACAGGCTTTCTCGTGATCAGCTCAGCCATGATGCACCCAAGCGACCACACGTCGATCTTATCTGTGTACTGAGAGAATCCACAGAGTACCTCAGGGGCTCGATACCACCGAGTTTGGACGTACTCAGTCATAAGTGACACGCCCCCGTCGTCCCTCTCCCACATCCCCTCCTCGATTTCTGTCTCACCGGACACTTTTGTTTCTGTTGGAGAGACGGGGGGCGAGCAGGGCAGCTCGCAGGCTCGTTCCTGTGAAGTGAAGATTCGAGCCATACCGAAATCAGAAATCTGCAAGTCGCAGTTGGAGTTCACCAGCAGGTTTCGCGGCTTCTGCAGGAAGAGAGGGCAAAGGGAAAAGGAAAGGGAACGACGAGAGGGGGCGGGGGTGAAGGTGGCCCGAATAAATGCATGAATGAATGAATGAACGAATAAATGCACGAATGAATGAATGACTGAGTGAATAAATGAAGTAATGAATGGATGAATGGAAAAAAAAAGGAAGGAAGGAAGGAAGGAACGAACGAAGGAAGGAAGGAACGAAGGAAGGAAGGAAGAAAGGAAGGAAGGAAGAAAGGAATGAAGAAAGAGGGGAAGGAAGGAAGGAAGGAAGGCAGGCAGGCAGGCAGGCAGGAAGGAAGGAAGGAAGGAAAGAAGGAAGGAAGGAAGGAAGGAAGGAAGGCAGGAAGGAGGAAAGGAGGGAAGAAAGGAAGGAGGAAAGGAGGGGAGGCCAGGATCACTAGGGTGCAAATGTGGTTCTTTGGTGGGAAGAGTGGGCATGCAGGGGCCTTGAGGCCAATTGGGACAAAAATAAAGAGGACAGTAGTCAGCAGTGATGAAAGCGTGAAGGCCGTTACGGACTCTCTAAATCCCTGCAAACAAGAATGGAGGGAAACTTCGATCGAAGTGGTACCAGTATAGGCTACTGACCAGATTTCTGTGCAGGAATTCACTCGTGTGAATGTATTTGAGTCCTCTGACGATTTGATAGGTGAAGAAGACAACATGATTCAGCAAGAGTGCCTGTTTCGACTGGATGATGTGGGCCAAATCGGTCTCCATCAGATTGGTCGTCAGTTCCCTGCCTGCATGCATGAAGGTAAAAAGAAATACTTACTAATACATATATGCCAACGCTTTCAAGCAACAAGAGATTAGGAAATTGCATACAATATATGAGAAATGCGGGTGCAGCATTTGACATAGGTGTGAGGAAGCATGTTCACTGTCTAGAATGGATTCAGTGCAACAGGAAAACCACGCAGATAGCTTTGCATGTGCATGCATGTACATGTATTG
>JAHBMJ010001952.1:0-5000 GCA_018398765.1 Chromera velia | reverse complement strand
CTTGCTGTCCTGCCTGCCTGCAGAGTGTCCCTTTGTTTGTTGCATGTCTTTTTCTACTTCAATTATGTATGTTTGCCTCTTTTCATCCTCGCCTGCCTAGCCGTGTGCATGCCCAGAGACGCCCGTCTAATGAGTTGTGTTTTTGTCTTTCTAGATGCAGAGAACATAGAGTCTGTCTTTACGAGCATAAACTTCATGCAAGTGCCTGCCTGCCCGCCTGCCTGTTTCGAAAGAATTTGCAGGGGAATATTCCTCCAGCCCCTTTCTCGCCTCCGTACTCCTGTCGAGTGTCATCTTTCTTTCTCTCGTCTCGGGTGCCGGAAAAAAGGGAAAGACGAAATCTTTGCGTTTACTTTTGTTTTTTTTTTGCCATACGAATACTTGGTTGGTTTCACACATGAGACCTACGAACGAAACTGGATCCCCGCTATCCATCCCGTGTATCTGGTTGTGCTTGCAGGTGGCGTCAAGACCCGAAACCACTGGGTTGAAGTGGCGGGGTGGGGCGTTTCTGAGGAGGACGGGTCGGAGTTCTGGGTTGTGAGGAATTCCTGGGGCGCCTGGTGGGGGGAGAATGGCTGGTTCCGACGTGCGTCAGTGGGGGGATAGGGGACCGAGGGAGGGAGGGAGGGATGAGTGACGACATGCAGCTTGGCAGCAGCACACCCAGAATGCAAGTGCAAGCGTATGTGCTTTTTCAAAGTTCGCGTACTTCATCTCCGTGACATCGTGCTGATTGCCTTCCTGCCTCCAGCCTGAACGAGAGAAAGAATGAACATTTGGAAGAATGGGTGAGTGAATGAAACCTCAGATCAATGAGTGAATGAAAGAAGAACGTTTTGCCGCCCTGACCCTCTTCGTGCAGTCGCTCTGGGAGAGAACAACCTCGGAATTGAGACAGAGTGTCACTGGGGCACTCCTGGGGATCCTGTGGAGGTCAACAGAACAGATCCTCGACCGAACCTGCACGCTGCTGCCTTCCTCTCTCGTTCCTCTGCCGCTTCTCCTGTTGAGCATCCTCCCACTTCCCCCTCCGTGTCCCTGGCCTCTTCCCATGAGTTGATGGACGAATTCCGACAGCTTCAGAGTGCCCAGAGACTCCAAAGAGAGAGGATGCAACAGGAAGGGGGAGGAGGAGTTTCCAGAGAGGAGAGGGGGGTTGAGCAGGAGGCGGAAGGAAACACCGAAACCGCTACTCCTGTGCCTCTATGGCCTGACCTTTCGGGTAGGTGGGCTAAGTGAGGAAGAGCTAGGCGGCCGGGGGGTTTTCCTTTTCTTGTGACTGTTGCGCCATGGCCTCGTTTTTCGGTGAATGTTAGAGGAAGGTTGTAGGGACGTAAATTGAAGAGGGTACCGGAAGAGGTTAAGAGGACAGTCAGTCAATCTTTCGTAGTTCGTTGCCTCTCTTGCTGTTCGTGTTGTGCTTAAATTTGGACGGGGTTCAAGTGCGCTTACGCTTTTCTTTCTGCGTGTTTTTGGACGCTCGGCGCTCTCTCCGTTCCGTTTGTTGCGTGTCTTTTTCTGGTGCTCACCATGTCCTTTCCACCCTTCGAGAAATTGCTGGTTTCTTTCCTTCATCGTTTTTCTTTGCTCGCGTTCTTGCTTCTTTATTTTCTGATCGATCTCGTGTGTGTGATTCGAACAGAGGGAGCCGAACCCGCTGGTCCCAGGTGCAGAGCGCCTGGGGGAGTGCAAACTTTGAAGGTCAGTTCTTCGAGCAGTCGGTCTGGCCAGACTCTCTCTCCTTCTCTCACTTTCTCTCTCTTTCTTTCACTCCCCCCCCCCCCACACACATCTCTCTTTCTGTGTACGTATGCAGACGCCCGTTTGAAGTTTTCGTTTGCTTCTCGGCATTCCACGTAGAAAGCAGCGACTGGTTGACGTATTCATGAATTTATTTCATGCATAAGCATGAAATCAACCATTGATTTCTCTTCCTTCCCTCCCTCCCTGTCTCCCTCCCTCTCTCCTTTTACTTTCTTTGCAGTTCCTGATGGAGGGCGGGACGCACGGACCTTCCATTACTGCTCAGAAAGTGTTGAGAGCTGAAAGTGAGAAGAAGAACAACGAGAAGGCGCTCCCCGCAGCGTTCGACTGGAGGGACGTCGAAGGGTCAGTCAGTCGGTGGGTCCCTCAGCAGCAGACAAAAGAGAGAGAGAACAAAAGAGAGAGAAACACGGGGCATGCGCGTCTGGGAAGTGACTCTGCAAGAGAAGATAGCAGAGGTGTCATGAGATAAGTGAAAGAAACTTGAGCAAGTCTGTTCGCCTTTTGATACTTCTTTTTCAACTGTTTGTCCGTTGTCCTCGCATATTTTTCTTGTTGGGGAGCACTTCCTTCTCTTGAGTTTGCTGACAGCTCGCTGGTGGAGTAGGAACAAAAAGGATGTGCTGGATGGTACGGGAGAAAGATACTCATGTAATCATTAGCATGTGCATCATTCTTATTATTATTATGATGGGTGGTCATGGTGTCAAACTCGGTCCTTGATTCCGTCCCGTTCTCCATGCATCCTTTTTTGTTGTCTGGCTGCATGGCGGGTTCCCTTTTTCAAGGTTCTCCTCCCCCTCTGGTCTTTCGTTCTTTGTTTACTTATTCATTCATTCATTCATTCATTCATTCATTCATTTATTTTTTCCTTTTTTGATCTGCCCCACCTCGCCCACCCGAGTCCTTCCCTCCCTTCCTTCATGCTTCCTTCATGCAGCACCAATTTCGTCTCTACTCTGAGGAACCAGCACATTCCCCAGTACTGTGGAAGCTGCTGGGCACAGGTAGAGAGGGAGGGAGGGACGCGGGTGTGGGCCTGTACTGGAGGGAGACAAGAGGGAAAGAACAATTCATTCTTCGCACAGAGGAGAAGACAGACAGGCAGGCAGGCAGGCAGGCAGGCAGACATGAAGGGCTCAAGAGATCAAGATGGAAAAAAATGAAGGGTGCAAAAGGAACTCAAGGAACAAGTGACACAGACTGTGTGAAGAGTCGTCTGAAAGATTGGAAAAGAGGGGAGACGCACAAGTCGCCTGGAAGTGAAGACACCGTCTTCCCCCCCGCGAGTGTATCCGTTCATTCCGGTATTCATGTATCGATATATTTGTCATGCACTTTCCACGTTGCCTGGGCTGTTTGTATCGTTTGCCTTCTCTTTGCCTTCTTTCTGCAAATTAATTTTGTTTAATTTTGCAGGCAGCCACATCGGCCCTGGCGGACCGCGTGAACATCGCCCGGGGTAACGCGTGGCCGCCTACCCTCCTGGCAGTGCAGACTGTGGTCAACTGCGACTGGGGTGGCACATGCAACGGTCGGTCGGTGTGTGTGTGTTGCCATGCCTTGCCATGCAGTTGACTTTGAGTCTCTTGGCTGGAACAGCTTGGAGATTTGATTTGGTCTGGCAGGAGCACCAGAGACGCTTTTTTGCTCTATGTGCTTTCCCTTTCTTCCTTCTCTGCGGTCTTTTTATTTGTCTAATGAACTTCAACACTCTTTCCCCCTTTGTCCAACCCCCTATCGATGGATGATGGGATCTGAATAGATAAAGGGATCGGAAAATGGATCTGTGCAGGCGGGAGCTCTCTGTCGGCTTACGGGCACATCCAGGAGAAGGGCATTGCCCATGAGAGCTGCTTCTCATACGAGGTCCCTCTCTCTCTGTGTGTGTGTGTATGTGTGTGTTTGTGTGCGTGTGCGTGCGAGGCAGGACAAACCTGGTGATCCACAGTCAGCACTTCCACGTTCATTCAGTAAACCTCTGTGTGTTGGTCAAGCAAGCCGATTTTCTCTCTGTCTCCCTCCCTCCCTGCCTCCCTTGGTTTCTTCCTTTTTCACTGCAACTGTAGAAGAAGAGTTCGTTCCTCTACTCGCCCCCAGGCTGGCTTCTTTCTCTCTTCATTTCTCTCTCTTTTCCCGGCTTCCTTCTCATCTTCCGATCCCTTTCCCGGTGATCACTTCCAGAATGCGCAAGATTGAAGCCCCCTTCCCTTCTTCCTTCCTCCTTTCTTCCTTTGCTTGTTCGATAGTGCAGGCCCGGAACGCCCCCAAGCACGGGTGGGGCACCGACGAGTGCGGACCCTACGCGCGTTGCAGGGACTGCGTAAGCGTCAGTCGGCAGAGAGGTAGCCAGGCAGGCAGGAAGGCAAGTGAATGGCTGACGATCGAACAGTGTGAGGGCGAACAGCTAGGCAGGCAGGCAAAGGTATGCGTTGTCTGTCATCCAGTCAGCAGACGGAGCGACGAGACGTACATTGTGGAGCCGTCGGGCTGTTCGTCTCCAATTTCTAATTGAGAGAACGTCTATAACTGCAACATGAGTGCAGCCCATGTCGAAGTCGTCCCTCTCCCTGAACGAGACGGAGTCGGAGAGAGCGGGACTCTGCGAACCAGTGAAGAAGTACAAACGCTACATGGTCGGTCGGTCGGCCTGAATAGATGGAAATTCTGCCGACCGTTACACATATCTATCTCTTTGTTTATGGGCCGGTCGGTCGGCCGGTGGGTTGGTTGCTGGAGAGAAGATTCCCCTGTTGGCTTTTCCACTGCAAACTCAAAACAACTGCACGTCTTCTGTCAAATCCTTCATGCCTTGCCTGCATGTCGACACAGAGCTCCCACCCAGAAGGAATGATGGGATGGACGCTCTTGACGCAACCCAGACCAATCCGTTCCCCTTCTTTCTTCCCTTTGCATCCAACCAAATGATCTGGAGAAGAACTTTTCTTTGGGTCAAGCAACAAAACAAGTTGACGATCGATCACAATCCGCAGCCATTTCTGTTTTCCCCTCCCTTTCTGTTCACACTTCGCCCTGCCAGCCCCTCGATGAATGAACTTTTCTGAAAAAGACAGGGGGGGCTAGAGGAAAAGGGGGAAGGTCCCCGTCTCTTCGGCGCCCTCTTTCGTCTCTGTCCTCCCCTGGGTACGGAAAGGAATGCCAAACTGTGTGCGCGCGCGCGTGTGTGTGTGTGTGTGTGTGTGTGTGTGTACGTGTGTGTGTGTGTGTGTGTG
>JAHBMJ010001951.1:2500-19826 GCA_018398765.1 Chromera velia | reverse complement strand
TCACGGGTAAAGCATCCAATGCTCGGGCAATGCATGAGGCCATGCAAGAAGCGGGCCCAAATTTCATGTAAACCGAGTATCAATTTTTTTGGAGCAGCTCGGGTAGAACGGACGAGCGTAGACCGTTTAAGGTCAATTACGTGGGGTGTATGGGTGGCTGGATCCAACATTCATGAGGAGGCATTACCCTGTCTGCTTGCATCGATTGTCCTACACTCCGTGTCCGGTGTATAGGGGTGTATGACACCAAGCCTCAGAGGGGGGTGGTGTGCAGCGCTACGAGAGCTGAGGGTGGATGCCCCCCCCCGGTGTGATTCAGAATGAGGTCATCTAAAAACGCTGGACTACGGATGGCGGGTGGATGTGAGGCATAATGGTGGACAAAAAAAACTCCTAACTTCTCAGCTAGGGAGGTGAAATTAATTTTGAACGTTGAGAATAGGTTATACGGTTTGAGTTCCAAAGATGGTCTGTATAATTTTGAGAGACTTTCTTCGGTTTGCACTCACAAAACATGTTATGGAGCATCGTTGCATACATGGGCCTCTAAAAAAAGAAAATGCATGCATGCATGCATGCATTAAAAAGCTGAACGTCAGCCTTGGTGGGCAACTCCGCATGGACACTGGGGGGGGGTATCCCTTCTCGCACGGGCCGGTAGTAGCACACGCTGGGGGGGGCGGTGTCTGGCACATCAGGCGCGAAGTGGCCGATGCCCATCCCGCTATCTACGGGCATAACGGAGCAAGCTTGGATGCCCCTCCCCCCCCCCGGTGTCCTAATAGGAGGATACACCCCTATTCCGGTGCCCGTCTGCATAAGAGTTCCATGCGCAGGAAACAGACGGGCTGTTTTCGCGGCAAAGGTGAGTGTCTAAAGCACTCAAACAGTCCGATCCCTGTACGATTTTCCTTCCTCCGTTTTGAGCAGAATAGGCCTGGCTAGACTAGTTAGGCAGCCTGAAAGAACGCTGTCAGCTGGCATGAGGGGCATGAATGAGTTTGTATCCGTTTATGACCTGGCTACCTGTCTGTGATCCGTTGCGGTGATGGAGTTTGCATGCTGCCTGACCGGCGTTTTGATCTGTACTTTCGTTTCACTCCCTGTCAGGGCTTTGCATCACCCCCGAGTGAATCCATAGGAGAATATAGATAGAAAGGAGGGAGGGTGCTCACGGAGAGCATCACGTCTAGCAGGTGGTAGCTTAGGCAGGGGAAAAGACCGCTGTGCATACACCGAAACTTTTCATCTCTTCGTCACTTCTCTCTCTATGCACAGCGCTTAAGTAGGATTGCAAGGGCGTCCTGCGTTCATGATTGAACTATCCCATTCGGATGTATAAGTGCCGTGAAAGAGAGACCTGATCTAAGTGCAGGGGGCATTTGGGTGAGTATAAGAGCTCAAGTGTGTTGTGAGCATGCCTTTCCTCTGCCGGCATCTCATCCTGCCTGAAGCCTATCCTCCACTGTGGGAGGCCAGGTTAGGGGTGAGTATAAGTCCGGGTATGTTTGGTTTTGTTGGTTTGTATTTATGAAATCCTTTCCCCAGAAGGTCAAGGGAGTGTGTGGTGGCTCTCCTGTGGTTTTAATTGTTTCCGCAAGGCATGCGTAAAGGGGTAGGGGGTGCCTCGGGGGCACCTTCCTTGAAGTGCAATTCGTTTTTGTATGTTTGTTTTTTCTCCCTCTTTCTTCTTTGTTTGGATTTCCGCACGGTCCAGGGAAGCTCGTCGTATCATAGGGGTGTGTATGGCCGGTGAGCAGTAGCCAGAGGTGGGCGTCTTCAGGTTTTCCGTTTTAAATTCGTTTTCACAGACGGAAAGGAGCTGGGAGGGAAGGCCTTCCCATCTTGTCTATGTAGGCAGAGACCTTTTGCAGTCATGTTTTCCTTGAGCTGCCGGTTGGCGTTAGGGGGCCTAACACATGGCCGACCCGAACTAGAGTAGGGTAGGTAAGGCAAGCAAAACATTTTCCCTTCGCTTTGTGGTGGTCGCGGGGGCCATCCACACAAACCATGTGTATAAGTGTATGAAAGAAGGAAAAGAAGTATTGGGGGAGAAGGTGGTAAGGATTTTGCTTTTGACAGGCCTGTTCTGTAAGATTGGGCCTCCTTACCAAGGGGCAGGGCCTGCCAAGGCTGTCAAAGGCTCTTGGTTTCCAATGAACTGCATTTTGATTTGCATGAGGAATGCTTGTGGTGTTGTTTGCCTTTCTGTCTTTTATTTCTTTTGTACGTTCAGAGCAGGGTCCGTCCGGCGAAGGAAGCATTGCAGGTAGCGCGGGCTCCTGCATGCTAGATATCATCGGTCTTCTGCGTGTGGGATGGGGCTCCATCTGAAGGCAGATGGGCTGTGTGTCCCATGCGTTCATGAGCATAAACAGCATGGGCTTGGGGCCTGTGTTTTTCTGTGCTGTTCCTTTTGTCTTTCCCGGTGTGGTTTCATTTTATCTTTTTCTTCCAGCCTGGTCGGCTGGTTTCCAATTCCCTGTTTGCTGTGCAAACGTGTGAGCCCGGTGTGCTCTCACTTGTTAAAGGATAATAAATGACGTCTGTAGAGGACAACGCATGAGAACATGAGAAAAAAGAATGAGAAGAGATGAGGTAAATGATACATGAGTAATTCTTTTGTGTTTGTGCTGTGTTGGTTGGGAGGAAAAGCAGTTTCCGTTTCGGGTGTGGGGAAAGGGGAGGACCTATGGCAATCCCTTCCCTGCATATCTTCTAAACGTGTGGGCGTTTCGAGTTAGGTATGTTTGGGGCACGTCCCGGCGTGGCTGCGTCCAACTAATAAGCGCACGTTCTGGGCTGCTGGCCATAGTGGTGGGGCAGCGTTTGGGCAGACTGAGTTTGGGGGATGCCATATTTTTGTAACTTGCTCAGATGGGGAGCGGTGCTTCTCGCTGCAAGGACTTGTATCTGTGTTTGCACAGATGCTTCCTGCAGCAATTGCCTGTTTGCATATGCGGATTACCCTGCCTGTATATAGTGGTCCTTTAGTCAAAAGGAGGACGCTCCCATTAAGTCGCCAGTTGCAGTGCCTGGCAGGCAATGGTCGAGCGTCGGAAAAAGAGGAAAAGGAAAATTGGGGAGCCGGGTGATTAAAGAAAGGTCTTTTCTTATGCTTCCCGATTCCCCTTCGTTAGAGGGGGGTATGTTGTGCCACGTGCTCTATAGTCTTTCCTCAGGGGCTCGGGAGGGTGTGTGTGAAAGAAAATGATGGTCCCGTTCCTGGTCAGATTCACGGAAGGTGAATTCCGGTCCCGGCCTTTCCATTCGTCCCTTCGCCCCAAGCCAGAGAAAGGAGCGACGCGCACGCGGCGGCCCGTCCACATGGAGTGGCGGGGCGCCTGCGACAGAGGTGTGCATGTTGTGAGTTCTATGGTATGGTCTGCATGCACTTTGGCGTAAAAAATACACCCGAGGCACTCACTGTGGTGGTGTGTATTCTAAGCCTTCACATAGGATTTAATTAGGACGATGGTGTGGTTATGTCATCGGAAGCTTCAGAATTAATTCCGGTTAAATTAATTTTCAGACAGTCAGACAGACGTGCACGGTAGTTACCGTCTGTCTGAGCAAGAGACTTGACCTAGGGATTGACAGAGTTTCATGTGTAGGAACTGTACTGTGCCCTATGTGTCTCTGTGGTTCTTTTGTGCTCTGAGTATTGCACGAGGCCACCAGCAGGAGCTTTCTGTGGACTGTGGGGGTTCATAGATTTTCTGTCTGGTGAAAAGACTGATCAGATAATTATTTCTGTCTATCTGTATCGGTCTAGACGAGTACGTTAGGTCAACGTATTCGCTGTGGTCCTCTAATAGGAGAGGGCCAGGAATTCGGGAGTATAGCAGTTTAAGGAGTCCTCTAAACAGGCTAGAGGATCGACATGGGAGGGCCCATAGGATTCCACTGGAGGAATCTCGAGAGAGGTGAGACTCTACTTTTCACTCCTTCAACGTCAAAATACTTTCTCTGCCCTTTCCCATTTCTTAATTTATTTTTTTCTTTGTTTTTTTATTTTTCAAAATTTTCTTCTTTCTGTCTCTTCTTGTTTTTGTGATTCCTCTCCCCTCTCACGCTCACTCGCATGCGCCCACCTGCACTTGTATGCGTCATGCATGCATGCAAAAAGGACAGAAGGAATCTCCAGACTTGCAGTGGGCACATCGCCTTTTCAATTAAAAGACCCCTCCTTCACCATGTGCGCAGTCAGCAAAAAGCTCCACAGCTTCTGCAAGGCATTGGCATCAGAGACCAAGGTTGGGCGGTTCTCCTTCATTTCCCCCGCTACCATGACGAGAGAGGAGGAATGACGACAGCCACGAAAGCGAATAAACAATCAACCGTATTCAACTCCTCGATCAAGTTGGGTTTGATGCACAGGGACAAGTAGACCTCCAACCACTTGACTAAAACTCCAAACCGACGGGCCAAATTGTGTAAGAAGGAAATGCGAAGTGGAAGCAGCACAGGGGCAAGGGAGCGAAAACAAGAGCACTTGTATTGGCAATGGAGTCGGAATTCATCGTATGACTTTTCCCTTCCAGGACCTTATGGCATTGCCCCAACATTCTATTCTACAATCTAGCTTCTACAGCAACATTTTCTGCACATGCAGGGACGAAAGAGCAATTCCATTTTATTCCGCGCATGCATTCAATAAGTATACTTCTGCCTGCACCAATATCGCAGTTTTTGCCTGACCGGATTTTGGATACAGACTGGGGGTGGCATCGTTCAAAAAAACAGGACAACCAAGAATGTGCAGAGAAATAGAAGATTCATTTTCTATCGACTCTGCTTGTGCAGACATCTCCGTTGAGCCATGCATGTTGTCTGGCGCTCCACCGGCAGCAGTTCTTTTCTCTTTATTGTCCGTGTCTGACTGGAGATCTGTGACATACATGGAGGGCACCTCTGTGGACGTTTTCCGTTTCTTGGTGCGTTACATTCCCCCTGATCTTTGACGGATCGCACTTCTGCGTCCCCGCCACATATGCGGTGCATTTCATATTTTGATCGATTCTCCTCTTGCTTCTGCAATGTGAAAGAATGCATATACAGATTCTAAACTCCCCCTCACAGAAAAACCTTTGGGCACGAAGAAGAAGCGCTCTCTCCATGCATCATGGGGTTGGTTCACTCTTTCCTCTGTTTCCTTCCTTCGTTCCTTTCAGATTTCATATCCGGAAGGAAGGAAGGAAGTCCTGCATGATCGGGAGGGACGGAGACTGGGGAGGGAATTAAGGAAACATGCATGTCTGCTGCTTCAGTAGATCCAAAACTCCATCCAGCTGATCAAAGAAAAGCTGTCGACTCGAACACGTTCAACTTGAACAACAGTTCATCTCATCAAGCAACAATCGAGGAAATGACCGAGTGGTGCAATTCCCAGGGAACTAAAGCAGAGAAAGAGAAGATCAAAGGAGAAGGTGGATGGACCCAACAGAGGCCATCAAGAGGGGACATGGAGGGAAGAAGAAAGGAAGGGGGGTGCGGACAAGTGAAGACAAAAATGAAGTAATGCACCTATGTATGGTCGGTCACCCGGGGGGTCAGTTTCATGCATGGCAACTCAGCAATTAACAGCGATTTCTTTCTTTCACTCACTTATTCATGCACGCCTTCCTTTGAACCCGTTCCTCTGCCTCCAAACAAACACACCAGACCAGACAAGATAAGATCAGATGAGATCAGGGACTGGGAAGTCAATGCACCCCCCCCTCACATACGGTTCGATATGGCAGACCCCCTTGAGGACAGAGATTCTACCTCCTTCAGCCCTGCCCCCCCCTCCTGATGCAGTTTTTCTGCGATTCGCTTCAGCTGCACGCACGGAGATACATGCATGCACAGACCGACACGCAAAGTCAATCAATTGCATCGATCATGGATGAAGAGAGTCAGCAGAGAGCAGAGGACAAAATGATCAGCCATTGCAAACATCTGATGAAAGACTTTCCTCATAAGTGTACGTGCACTTGATGCGCCGAGAAAAAAGTGTGCTTCCCAAGCATGTGTGTCCGTATAACTCAAATGGTCTTCCGTGGTGCAGTGGATCACTGGACCGGACCACAGACTTGCATGGAAGGGATCGACGTCAGTCAGGGCCTTCATCTGGACAGTCATTCCGAACAGAAAGAGTACATCAGAGATGACAGGACAAAGCGGCAAGTAGGAAAAGAAGACTGGTCAATCATCCCAAGTAGAACGGTTGAAGAAAGAAGGAGAAGATGAATCGACGGACAAATCGCACAACTTTGGTCGCAGGGCCTCTCATGTTTTTGATTTCGCGATCTGCGTCTTCTATTCCCCCCGCAAGGCCGTCTCCTCCTGCGCCTCCTTCTCCTCCGTGCCCCTTTCGCTCCTCCTCTGGCCAGGGCGCCTGCACGCAATTTGGGGGATCATGAGGATGTTCATGCACACTTTCGCAGTCGCAAAGCACGCGCATCCCTGGCACAACTGCCATGCAGGCTGAACAATTGAGAAGCAAGTCAGTTGACGTACTCACTTCAGGTCCCAGCTCAGAGTCGAAGACTTCAAGTCTCGAGGCCCTTCCGTGTCTCTCCTCCAGTCCAGGAATTTTGAAATTCGAGTCCTCCACCCACGCCTCCACTCCCCCTGACGGGCCTCTCGTCCGGTCATCGTCCAAAAAAAGCTGTTGGTCGAATTTTAGACCGTCCACCACCTGCAGGAACAATGAGAGCAGAAAGATATGAGGAGGGTGTCGAAGGAGCCTTGGAAAATGGAATAACACAGCGGAGAGCAGTGCAATAAGGAAAGTCACTCGAATGTGCGCAAGGGAGAAAAACAAGGCTCGACGGAAAAAATAGACAAGACAGAGAAAAGGGAAAAATTTACGAAAGTTATCCTCCCCACTCCTTCAGCTTCTTTCCCCTTGTAAACATGGAAAGGAACGTGCTTGTCAGCGGCGATGAGGGCACTCACCCACGTAACACTCACTCATCGTTCAATCGAGAGAAACAAGCAGCCATGCAGAGACACGAAAGACATGCACGTACATTGTTGAGGAATTCTGTCGAGAGCATGGAATCCACCTCCACGACCAGCTCTGCCCTCGCCAGTCTGGCCTTGTCCCTCGAAGTCTCGGCGTTGATCTGCCAGACGACTATCATGATCGCCAGAAGGGACTGTGCGAAGATCAGGGTCGAGATGATCTTGTAGAAGACAATGAGGAGCTCCACAGTAGGGCGTCCAGTGTGGTTCGGGTAGTGCCTGCACAAACGAACATGACCTTTCCTCAAGTACAGATTCGGCTATCTGGTTACCGGATTCCTGCTTTATTCCCTGAAAGGGTTTCTCTCAGTAAAATACGATAGGGCTGATTCTTCCTGAGGGACTGCGGCTTCGATCAGAAAGAAGAAAGTAACATATCAAATGCCACGGCCTGAAAAGTGTCAAGATACCCAACGAATGCACATATGTCTTCAGTGTGCAAAGACCCTCATCAACCAATCCACCCACCGATGACTCATAGACGGTTCCCATGCGCCTGCGAAGGCCGAGATGAGAGTTTGGAAGGAATCTTCGAATGTAGCGAACTCAGGGGTCTCTACAGCGACATTCGCTAGAGCAGAAGCAAACCCCAAAGTCACAAGGAACTGCAAAGGCATTTTCAAAGAAGAAAGAGGTGCAAGCAAAGAAAACTCCCTTCAAGCCCATCTGAGGAGTTTCATTGATGGAACGGGAAGAGAAATAGCGAGAGGGAGAGAAGCTCCATTATTTTTTTCCACCGCGAGCAACAAACCACGAGCGAACAAAAAGCAACAAAGAGATGGCAGAAGCCTTCCTTCACTAGACCTGAGACCATGAACAAAAGCCAAAAGAACTTTTCAGTCCTTTTCCTCCCTGGACAACATTTCAAAGAAGAAGCACACTAACCACGAAGGCCATGTACTTGATGAACTCCGCCCCCAACATCTTCACCCCCCCCAGCATGGCCGCTGTATCCTCAGACACCAGCATCATCTCACAGGCAACAATCCACAATAGGATTGAGACCAACGAAGTCAGAGCTGTGTTGTAGTAATCCCCTCCCCCATACGCGTACAGGATGCCGAAGGAATTCCAAGCCACCGAGTCGTACCCATTCTGCAAAAAGTGGTGGAAGAAAAAATTGACAAATAAATCTTGCATGCAGACTCATGGAGGGAGTAAAAAGGAACAAAAAAGAGTGTGAAGAGTCACACTGTACCTCCTTACTTTCTTTCATCTACAGCACCCAGATTTGCAAAGAGCGCTCTACGATTCAGAATGTTATGCATGCTGCCTGCTCGATCGTCTATATTCCTATTCCTGTTTCGCAAACGTGCCAAGCGAGGCAAACAAAACCAGGGCAAGCAACTGACTGTGTGCCCGTTTGGGTTGGGAGTGTTTCCTTCAATTTGTGTGTGAATCTTTTTACATAAGTAACCGTATGCCTGTAAGGATCTCCTCGTAAGGAGAGTGAGCAAATTTTCCAAAACATGAGCGAGCAAGAAGTTCTCGATCGGTCAGTAGAAAATCAGAAAAAGCTGGTTGAAGGAAATGAAGAAAGACAAGCAAACAGACTCACAGTCTTAGACCACGCAAGGGTCCCGTCGTAAATGTCCCAGAGAGCAAGCGCCACCTGCATGCATCGATGGTTCCATGCTTGATTGGATGGAAGGAAGGATGATCCCCTAGCAAGAATTCCACCATGCAGATGAATAATCCATCCTTTGAGCAATAAGTGTAGACAGAAAAGTCTTTCTGTCACTGGAGTACTTTGAAGACTTGTGAACGGAAACAAACCGGATGCCTTCTTTTGAAGAGCGCAAAGGAGGACCGCCCCCCTTTCGTTAGGAGCGTGCTCGAGCGTTTCATTTTCAAATTGCCTCCTTCACTGGCTAGCATGAGGATGCTTTGACGGACAGGTAGACGCATTGCACAATCTCAGGCAGACAAGCTTCTGGAAAAACAGACAAACGGATAAGCAATCTGCCAAAAGACCGATCGACCACCATGGATGAACCGGAATGCAGCGCAGCATTACAATGCAAAGGCATCATACAACATTCGATAAATAAATCTTCACCTGAATGAAGCTCGATATCAGCCTGGCGAGGTTCCATGAGGACCCAGCAGTGAAGGGCACCTGAAAGCTGACGGGCACACCAAAGAGGAGAGGTCTGGTCATGCCAATCTTCCTCTGTCTGGCCACTCTGTTGAAGAATACGGAGATCGACACGACCGGCATCACATAAGAGACGGCCCTGAAGACCATAGAGAACTCAAACGGAGCGTAGACTGCCCAGATGTACCCGATGCTGAAGCTGAGAATCTGCAGATAGGGCAGACAGCAGAAGAAGTATGATCACATTTATAGTGAGTGCGGATTCGCGTGTGCGCGGTCAAAGACTTCAGAAATCAGAATAGCAGACAGAGCGGCGAAAAATGAAATGGGTCGGCTTGAGACCTGCAAAGAAGGAAAAGGCCCCTCCTAAACCCCCTTCCAACCACACCGTTCAAGTAGATGGAATTAATTGTACTTCCAGACAAGACAAGACAAGACAACTAGTGGGTCTCTCTCACAGGATGGACAAACGCGGGGTCCGTCCATCCCTTAATTCATCTGCCTCGATCGAGAATGAATAGGAAGACAAGGCCGGTCCTCGATCGAGAATGAATAGGAAGACAAGGCCGGTCCTCGATCGATCGCAAAGAATTAAAGTAAGGATACGTATGTTAAAACAAAAGTCAGTCTGGCTGTCTCCTTCCCTCCCTGCCCACCTGAGCAAAGTGGAGGCACTGCACCTGGAGGTACCTTCTCTTCGCGTACAGATCCCACTTCAGGTTCACGAGCCTGTCCACGACTGGGTGGGCTGCATGAAGGCAGGCAGGGGATGGAAGGTACAAGAAACAGGAAAGAAGAACGTAACCATCCAATTTACAACCGAGTGTGGTCAGCTGCGTGTTGGTACAGCTAACATATATAAGAGGATAGATAGGGAAGGTCAACAGCAAAATCTCATACTCAAGAAGGGTCCGCAAAGAAGCAAGGAAAGAGAGGCAAAGAGGGGATCCTCCTGCGTCTCTCCGCAATTCAGCCGAGTGAAAGGAACCAAAAACAAGTCCATGCATAATCAACCCGAGTTCCCCGATCGATCGATTACCCCTCACCTGCTATGCCTGTCTCGTTCATATTGGTCAGAAGTGTGAGAGGTGCAGAAGCCACAGAAGGGAACAGAGTCTCCCCGTCCCTTCCCTTCAGCCTCGAATCTCCCCAAAGCTCTTTGAGGTAGAACACCACCCTCCTCTTACCCTGCATGTGTGGGGGAAGAATACAAGAGATACAGAAGGAGAGAAAGAGACGGGAGCACGAGAGAAAGAAACGAACAACGAGAGTGAGTGGAATGAAAAATTCGTTGTCCATGCAGAAAGATTATCTCAGAAAGCGTTCAAACTCTCCATTAAATTGGGCAGTATTTCCATTTCAGCTACCTTCTGGAAGGCATGTCCAAGGGGGAAGTCAGAGACAGACATCGAAAGGCAAAATCTCGACAGATGCTGTGTGCATGCCCGCACTCACCCACCTGAATGACATAATCCGAGCACCACAGGTGACCGTCCAACAGAGTATACACGAGATCCCCCGCGTGTGTGCACAGCGTCGGAAGAAGGGCGGCTCCGTGGGTCACCCAGAGCTCTTCTCGGCCTGTTTGATCGAACAGAAAAATCAAGAAGAGAAGAAGAGTGCGATTGGATTTATTTTTGGACTCATTCGTGTGGCAAAGCGGCAGGGCGTCTGACAGAACAGCTAGGATGCTGGAACCGAAAAAGAAAAGAAAAGAAAAAAGCCAAATGAGGACCGGGGACACGGCAAGGACGACAAAGCGACAGAAAGAGGCCCATCAACTGGGAGCCTTAGTTGTTTGAATGTAAGGGTGTAGATTTCTGTGCGAATGGAACGCAGGTATTAATACGACGTCCCTTGGAGTAAGGGAAAAAGCGAGAAAAAAGAAAGGTAGAGGAGCAGCCAAAAAGGAAGAGGAGCCCTTATACCACAACGGAAAAGGCGACAAACCGACCGCAGTAGAACCCGGACTTATTGCACCTGAGTGCCAGGACATCTCTCATCAGAATCGATGCGAGATCAGAGAACCCAGCCTCAATCATCCAGTAGATGGGAGACCTGCACACACACACACACACACACACACACACACACACAGAGAGAGAGAGAGAGAGAGAGAGAGACGCGCGCGCATCCAACCTCACACACGCACACAGACACGCAAAACTCGGCAGCTACACGACTATGCATTTCTCTCCCTTCCTCCTCCTCATTCACTCACCGTTCTTCTCCCGAGATGGTCACACTGCACGCCCATGACGCCCTTTCTCCCCTGGGCGTGTCCCTCAGACCCGCTATCAGACCGTCGGGACTCCCAGTCACGAGGGCACGCGTGATGGGATGAAGAGCCGCCACGAGAGCCTGAGAGAGAGTCTCAGTGGCCAGACCCATCATCTGCACACAAACAAAGAGAAGAGGAGTGTATCACAACTGGAAACACCCAGCCTCTCTCTCTCTCTCTCTCTCTCACACACACACACACACACACACACACACATTCATGAGTGAAAAGCCTGACAACTCGTGCGAATGCAAGGAACTGTTGTTTGGGCTTATGTGTGTTGAAACTTCACACAGACGATTTTTGGCCTGTTTCTGTAACTTGGACTCCTGCATTCACTCTTAGGGCGTGGTCGATGTTTCCGTCAATAAAGAAACAGACAAGGGACGCATCCATTTTCTCTCAAGCATCGATCCTCTCGAGAATTAAAGCTGTCTGCTCACCCACCCACCCACTCCTGACCTTTGTCCACACAGCGTCGTGCTGCAGGTTCCACTCTCCTCCCGCAATGCCTGCCATCGTCTGAACCATCACCCTGTTGTACAGAGGAATGTCTGTCGGCATGACCCCGAAGATGACGTGCCGCATGGCCAGCTCTTCGTCGTCCTGCTTTCAGTCAGATAAACGTACGTCAAGTCAAGTGCATGCATGGGTGAGTCACGGACCGCGAAAGTGACGGTAGATTTCCTCCCCTCCATCCATCCATGCATGCATCCATTCATTCGTCATTTCATCCAACCTTCCTTTCGTGCATTCATTCATTCATTCATACACCCATCCTTGCGTCCGTCAACCTGCCCCCACCTCATTTTTTCTATCAACCAGTCAGCCAGTCACGAAAGAGTCCCCTTCCACACCGACGATTAGAAAAATCGTTGCCCAACAGGTAATTGCATTGAAAAGATCAAACATGCAAATTATATTCAGGACTGACACTCCAGATGGCAGACGGGTCATCGATGTAGGCCAGCAGCCGCCCGAGAAGGTCCTTTATTGTCCTCGTGTACTTCTCTTCAGACTTCACGAAGACAGCATGGACAGATGGAGCGAATGTGGAGAGACGTTTGAAGAATTCTCTCGAAAAGACGGCAGCGACTTCTTCTGAGACTTTATGGCCCTTCTCGAGTCTTTCTCTGATCTTCTTTTGGTTCTCGAGCTTCTTCATTTCCTTCGCACTCAAATTCTGTTTGTCCTCTCCCTGTTCTTCTGTTTCTCTTTCTTTCTCTTTCCTCTGCAGACTGAGAACGTCATCATCATCTTCAACGAACCCCGTTAGGCTTTTTTCCCGACCCGACAAGTTCCCTTTATTGTCTGAAGATGTCCTGATGTTCAGAAATCCTCTGAGGGGGACCCTCTCTTTCTTTCGTCCAACGGCCTTCGGCGAACTCGGAGTCAAGTCTTGCATCATGTTCTTAGACAGATGCGGAAGCTCTTCTCTATCTCCAGGGACATTTCGAAGAGACGGTCGTCTACTTCCCTTCCCCCCTCTTTCCTCTCCTTCCATTTCCCCTTGCGGGTCCTCACTTGACTCGTTGTCCCGCCAGTAGTCCCGGCCCTTCACCTTCCAGTGCCGTTCATCTCCCTGAACTTCCCTCATCAAAATCCTCTCAACGACTGCCCATGCCTCAAGGGCCTGCAAGCACAGGCTCATGGACCCAAATGAGCTCCTGGAAGGAATTTAAAGGTCAATGCAGCAGAAAGCAGGATGGGATAGGTCACGAACAGAGACGGACAGGGCAAGGCAACAATGACAGTCCGATTGAAAAGAAAAAACAAACAGAGAAGGCCCCTCCACTCCCACGCACCTTGTCTCGGTCCCTTCGTGTCCATTTCGTCTGCCTCTCCTCAACAGCACGACCCCAGAGCCAAGTCCAGGCCTCCTCGTGTTCCGCAGTCCTGCAGGCCTCAATCGAATTCGAGAGAGAAAGAGCAACATGGGTGAGTGTCTTCGCTTCCAGATAACCCCCAGAGAGAGAGAGAGAGAGAGACGGTCCATTCTGTGTGCGATTGCAGGGGTAAAAATTCACGTGCATGATTCCTGCATCGCCAGGCGAACTACACAAGTATGCGCACACGGTGAGTCCTTTCCTCCTGTTAGTCTCGGAACTCCTGTGTTGTGTAAATGGAACCCTTCTCATCTCTTCTTTATGCCTCCTTTCCTTTCGACTGACCACCTCCCGACCCCCACGACCTCTTCCATTGTCTGCACAGCCACAGAGCGGGTCTTCTTGAGAGAAGGGACCGCCCCAAAGGCCTCAAAGATCTCTTCGTAGGGAATGAGGAGGCCCTCGGTGACACCCCGGAGTCTCTGGAGGTCAAACACGGCATCCACAAGGTGTCCCAGAAGGGCCACCACCCCTTTGGCAAGCGATGCTTGCTTTGTCTGCAAACAGAGGAATTGCAAAAAAACTCAAGCTTCACCGCTCTACTTCCCATCAAACAAAAGACTCATACAACGAACGAAGTATTCTGAGCCACAGGCTCACCCGATGCCCCTTATTTGATTGACAAAAAAGCCCGCTGGCTGAAAGCCAACCAAGACAATGTCAACTTCGAATAAAAAGGTAACAATGCAAAACGAACCAACCGCGTGCCTGGAGGACGCCCCTTCTCTCCCCTGTGCGGCTGCCAAAGATGCGACCATCAGGTTGGCTGCCACCTTTGCCTCCATCGCCTGGACCCCCAGCTGTTTGGACGCTGTGTCCCATCCTTCTCTGATGTGTTTCAGACGTTTCTGCATCGTCTCCATCCTCTCCATCAGGGTTTTGGAGGAGAGCTCAAAGGCTTCTGACCAGGCACTCTCCGTCTCCTGCTTGAATGAAGGGACGATCGAGGAAAGGAGGAGAAGAGGTGAGTGAGGGTCAGTCAAACCGGCAGGCAGCACGTGCAACGGCTCTAATTAAAGAAAGAAAAACATGCAATTTATCAGTCACTGTGGTCTCTTCTGAAAACCTCAGACCTTTGAGGGCATATATGCTCAACTGGCGACCTTCCCTAGAGCTCTTCGACCTTTTACTGATCGGTAAGAGAACACAAACAATCATGATACGGCAAGCACATGCAGCACAACACAACACGGCTGCTGACCCTGTCCCATTGGTCTCCCAGAATTTGTTCGAGTGCTGAGAGACAGGCGCTCTTGAAGAGAGGGGAGAAGGTAGAGTCGATCCCGTAGTGGACGTGCCTGAGGGCGACCCAGTCGAGGTAGGAGTTCAGGGTCGCGCGCTCAGACGCAAAGGCCACCATTGTCGAAATCGTGTCCACGAATGCCCGACCCATCACGGTCTTCCCCCTGATAAGTACATGCACATTTATTTCAAAACAATACAGGAAGGGCGATTGGTTCACTGTACACCCAGTGCATATACAAAAGCTGCATGCACCGTGGGGAAAATCAGTCAGTCAGTGAGTCAGCTAGTCAGCAAACAAGACAGACAGACAGACAGACAGACAGACACAGACAAAGAAACAAACAAATGAAGAAAGAGCAAACAAGGAGGGAAGGAGGGAGGGAAGGAGGGAAGAATGCAGGCAGGTAGACAGACAGAAATACAGGCAAACAGAGTGTACATCAACACACACATACATGGACACAGACCTTTTGGTGACCAGTGCTGGATCAGGTAGGGTCTTCGTGAGGATGTCATACTGCATGCGCTCATATGTCAATTAAGAGGCACATGGAGGGAATTAAGGGGCAGGAGAGGCATCCCGAAAACGAAGGATGGAGAGCCCCACAAGTATAGAAGAATAAGTCGGATAAGTGAGGGATGAACGAAGCAAGTCAGCAAAAGGACTGCATGAGGGGGAGTCCATGAGAGGGCAGAGCATTCTTCCGTGGAATTAATTAGGGTCTGCTGGCATTACCCTTTCGAAAGCTCATGCACTCTCTCACTCTCTTCTCCTATCAATATTGAGTCCTTGCACTCTCTCGTGGTCGCTTCCCACAATGAACGCTGACTTCACTACGCCTGAAACACCTAGATTATGTCGTCGAATCCTTCACTGGAGTTTCAGTCTGTGCATTCTTACTGTTGACATTCTCGTCTGGGGAGGGGCTGCGAAGGGGCTGGCTGCTGAATTTTGATGACTGACACACCATTGTGTGCCCCACATTCTCCTGTTTTGTTCCAGCCTTCAGACATCTCTGCAGAGAATTCTGCAGGGAGGGAGGCGGACACGAAGACATCCGAGACGTGAGGAAGGTGATGCTGAACGAACCAATCCGAAAGCCACACGTATATTTGGATGGAGTCATCCAGCGCTCATTTACTTTCTGTCCCCTTAGCTAAGTGTTTTTCATCGCCCTTCTCTCTCCTTCTCCTTCTTGTCCTTTCCTTGGACACACAGAGAGAAGGCATCCAAAAAGAAATTTGACCACAATACACGGCACCTCCTTTTCTGCTTTTATGGTGACGCATGCTCGCTTGGGTACAGGCGTCAATCTTTCCGTTATCCCCCCGCCCCGCCAGTTACTCCCAACAGAGAAAAAAGTTCTCAAGATGGACACACACAGGCATGCAGCAAGAAAATGCAGCACACACAGAGAAAGCCGACCTGCAGGACCCAGGTCCCGTGGTGGGAAGCCCTTCTTTCCTCCTCAGTGCTGCCCTTTTCAGACCTCAGCCGCTCCACCTGAAGAGCGTGGCGTTGCAACCAGGTCATTTCCCCTTCAGCTTGCTTCTCTTTGAAATTTCCGGATAGGATCTGCCTCGACTGTAGGTGAGGGGACCCTTCGCGAGTGGGCAGGGACCCTGCAGAGAGAACGGGGAATGTTGCCCTATCCGGTGACATCCAGCCCTCAAGTGCGTCGCTCGGTCTTCCCACAGACTCATCTGTGCCCTCTTCCTCGGGAGATGCGCCGTGTGAAAACTCCGATGCAAAACTTCTTCTCGTCTCTGCGAATGGATGTGCTGATACATGATGAGGGTCCCAGCCGGTTGAGGGGGGGATTTTGGTGTAGACGTGTTCAGACAGTTCTCTTAGGCCATTGTGCTGTTTGTCCACAGGGACCGTTTGAAGAGGTGTGTCAGAGGAAAGCTGCAAGGGTTGTTCTGCAAAAACCAAAAAAGGAACAGTTGAATACAAATTTGCATTTTCATTGTACTGCCAGGCAAGAGAGAGCAAGGAAGGAATCGTCAAACCGGGGATAAAGGTAAGTCATTTCTGCATGCATGCAGACTGAGCGATTGACTGACGAATTGCCGTGAACGGGCATCCTGTGTGGTCCAGCTTTGGTCCTCCATTTTTGACAGATGAGCAATCCTCTTCCTCTTCGCTTTCTGCCATAAAGTCTGCAGAGTCTGCGGGAGCAGGGACCCTTCTGGGTTTTAGAATTCGCTCTCTTTGCATTTTATATGCCGGACCGAGCGCTATGTGTTGCTGCAGAATGGGGCGTCGATTGGTATACAGAATCATAGATAGACGTGCATACGCTTTCCACTGACTTCTTTGGTATTAGGTCTTTCGCACGGACAGTGCAAAAGCTCCGGAAGCTTACACAGTTATTAATACGGGGCCTATTACGGGCGAGGCAGTCGAGCTATGGGCTCTTCGACGTCAAGCAATTTAAACCGTCGGCCTGCAATGCGCGCGCGCGCGGTGGCGGCGCGGGGCCGGCTCTGCATGCATGGCGCCGGTGCGCGGTACGCGCCGCCGCGCGTAAAGCTGGCATGCAGCTTTGTGAATCTTTGTGATGCTTTGTGTAGACGGTGCATGACTCCTGCTGCTGAGTCCTGCAAGCTTTGAATCGATCATGATCGATGAGTCTCAGAGATGCTGAAGTCGAACTCTGATATACTCTGGGGACTGTGCAGAAGACCCTATCGACGTGAAACCGACCTGCAACAAATCTGCCAATCTCCGAAGTCGCCGCGGAAGAAGTACGCCGAATCCCGCTACGTTTATCTTGCATGCATGCCGTCTCCTTCAAA